>PVHP010012347.1:6264-42302 GCA_004024765.1 Zapus hudsonius
GGATGATTTGTACTTTAGGAGATCTGTATATTGACTTTATCATTTTGAGGTATAGTCCATCTATGCCTATTCTTTCCAGGGTTTTGAACATGAAGTGGTGTTGAATTTTGTCAAAAGCCTTCTCAGCATCAATTGAGATGACCATGTGGCTTTTGCTGGTGAGTTTGTTAATATGGTGAATTATATTTATTGACTTTTGTATGTTGAACCAACCCTGGTCAGACTTCCGGTTCATGATGGCGAACTAGAAGCCATGCAGTGTCCCCGGGGGAACAGAGGTTAGGGTTTTTAGCTGTGCTAGAGGCCGTGGAAGCTAGCAATACCCAGGTCCTTGACTCCGGTAGCCTTCCAGCAACAGAGTCTTCGGACTGATCTTTTTTTTTCTTCCTTTTTCAGAGTTTTTCTTTTCTTTTCTTCTTTTTTTTATTGTCCATAATGAGTTATATTATTTAGTGGGCCAACAATGAGTTGTTATCCCCAATTCCCCAATGCCCCCCTTCCCCATCCCCAATCAGATGGATAACCTCCTCTGTGGGCCATCTGGATCAGTCCTTGTGGCAGGGGACCATGGATAGCCTAGTATTCAGCCCGGTTCTCCTGGCACAAGTATGTTGATACTGAGGGGTGCCATGCCTCTGGATAGTCTCCCCCACCACGGCTCTCACAATCTTTCCGTCCCCTCTTCCGCTCAGTTCCCTGAGTAGTGGTGGGTGTGTATTAAGGCTGCTTTAATGTTGTGAGCTTAGGGGTTTCTGTGTCGAAATCATTGGTTTCTGTCTCACTGGCTTATCCTGTGTTGATTGAAAGATTGTGGCTGTGGGTCCCTTGTTCATCCCGTCATTCTCTGCAGGGTTCCATATGGAGCCTCCACGATATGACTGTGGTGGCTCATCTCTTGCCAGGATCTCAGCTATCTGCCTGCAGTCGGTTGGTAGGGTTAGACGGGCCACAGCTTTCATTCTAAAAAATACAAACACAATCTCCATCGGAGAGTGAGATTAGTATAGGTTAACAAATATACACAATTCTGGATTACCTAGATTCTATTTTGAGTAGCCTCCCTGTCAATCGCTCCCATAGTGCATCTTGTCTTGGGAGCCCAAGAGTACGGGATCCGGTGCATAATGCCCTGAATCCCCAGTTCCAGTCAAGGGCTCCCCCTCACTGAGTGGAATATTTGGCCAAATTTAAAAGCTGTTGATTGTCTCCCCCAAGCCTAGGCTCTTCCATTGCACAAGTGCTCCTTTCTTGGTTTGCTGTTCTCTCCCAGTAGGAGGTGTGGTCAGCCTACTCATGGCCACAGACTGTGTTTCATGCCAGTGGTCTCTGTTTACTCCAGCTGACGTTGATCCGCTTTCCCTGGCAGCTTGTGTAGTGCCTTCCAGCACTGCGAAAAGTATTTATCTTGAACCCCAGTTGACAAAGAGGTTTTATAGTAGGGTACAGAGGTGTGTTTGTGACATTGGACATGTAAATTAACAAGCACAAGGAAGTGGATCCCTACACCTAACAACTTATACCTTTACAATGGGTTCCAGAGAAGCTCAGATGATCCTCCCTAGGTATTCTCAGGTCTCATCTTTTCCCTAACTTCCTTATCACAGTTAAAGCAGTTGTTCCTTTTGCCTCACTGAATTTCAAAGCTATGGTAGTTTCTCACATCATGCTATGTGACTGACCATCTGTGGCCTGCAGAATTTAATGACAAACAAATATCTGCAGAATGTAACAATGAATGGGGGGAGGGAAACAGTGAGCTTACTCTCATCTTCCCATAGTTTGCTCCAAGATCAGTGCTTTTCCTTAAACAGTGCGCAGGGATTTCTCTTCTCTTCTTTGGATTCTATAGTCAAGCTAATGTTGAGCATGTTTGTTTGAGGGAAAATAAAGGATACACACACTAGAGATTTCTAATGATGGATTTTTCTTGGACTCCAAGACAGGGGTAGCAAACTTCATTGTGTACTGAGAAAGCAAGCTCAAGATTATCTGCAGTGTGTACATCGTTGCCATGACTCGACCCTCTTTCTACCTGTGGATCTGATTTCTTTGTGAATTTGATTTGAGCTTGGCGGGTGATTTTCACTCATTCTCAGAACTATAAAAGAAAAACAGAGCCCAAGGTGAAAAAAATCGAATTATCAAAAATTGAAACTGATAACAGTATTGATTCTCTGACTTTTGGTTATTACTTACTTGTGTGTTTTCTATTTTTTACATACTATGTCACCATGCTCAAGTCACATAATACTTTCAGGAATATCTACACAATATACTCTTTATAGACAGTTGACTCTGTTCATCTGCAATCAGCATGTAGTGGGGGAGATGGGGATTAGAATTTTGATAATACCCAGCAGAATCCCGATGTACCTCAAAATTTAAAGAGTACCTGAGTTCTTGTCTACAAAGTTAAAGGATTAAAATTATAGAGCACCAGAGGATAAGGTATAGTGGGAGACTTTATTTAAAGGAAAATGGGGAGTTACAGAGATCTCCAGCCACCAGTGGGGGAAGAACATGTGGGAGAATTTTTAGCCAAAATCTATGCTGTTTAGCTAAACAAGCAGAAGAAAAAAGATAACAGAGGGCAACCATCATGATGAAAAAGGTTCATGTGGGAAAAATCTTGACTCCCCCTGACCCTAGCCATTAGGGCCTTACTTTTCCAAGGTCTGGAAAACGAAGGTCCTCCATCTAGGAAAGCATGTCGAGGAAAAGAGGGCTGGACTTTGTTTCAGTGACTTTTAAAACATCCACAGGTAAGTAGCTGTTTGGTCCATGTCTGACCAGTCAGTCACAGCTGGTTGGTCCATACCTGACCAGTCAGTTTTAGCACCTAGGTTGGAAATCTAGCTAGAGGCATCTCCCACTCAAGGGAGGGGGTCTATAAGAGCTTGCCTGAAACTGTCACAAGCAGTCCAGTTTCTTGGGTTCCTCCTCCAGCATCGAGGACTGTTCTGTATTCTTCTCCTCATGTATTCTCCTTTACTTTGTGATAGACACTATCTAGAAGACTCTTATGTGGTGTTCTGGTAGACTAGAATATTTACGTAAGTTGACCTAGTTAGGAGAATAGCATCTTTTGGGAGCATTTGTCATTGCATTTGTTAAATGTCATATTAGAAAGTATGGACAATTTTAGTAAAATGATGAAAAGAATTAGGTCATGTCCTGAAAAAATACAGATGAAAGTAATCATCGTCAAAGGAAGATTAGCAACATAATTAATAGGTGAATGAAGCAGGAAACTGAAACAACTTCATCAGAGAAGCTAACGGCTCTCTAGTGCACATGTCAAAGGGCTCGGGAGCCATCCAGCTTAGAGCACTGCATGCGCCTGAACCTTCTGTGACAGGAATGGTAACAGCGCATCAATAAAGACAGCCAGGAAGATGAAAGATCTCTAGGTCATAGCTCCTCGTGGAGATAAAAAAAGGGAGGTCAGCACTTACTCTTGAGAAGGAAATGAAAGGTGAACATGACTAATGCAGATAAAGTTTGGAGTCTAGAAAAGGCATATGAAAAGAAACCCTTCAAGGATATAATAATTCAAAAGCAAGAGGGCATGAAATAGAGCAAAAAGGGCCTGGCATTTAAAGAAAGTTATTAAAACAGTGCAATTCAGGTGTGGAAATACTGGCTGTGGAAGCTGCTGTTTAAGAAGGAGAAATTTATTAGGTACTTAGGTAAACCACAGACCAGATAAGGTGTTTTTTTTTTTTTGAAGTATGACCCAAATACATTTTTATAAAGAATTCTATTTCCTACCCCTGAGTCTATCTTAAAGATAATCTCATCTATGGGCAGCTGATAGTCTAGTATAGGTTGATTTAATTCATCGCTGGCAGCCAAACAATTGCATATGTAAAATTATATTTCAGAGTTTTAATTTAGCTCATATGCACACACACATCAAGATCATTACCTGTTAATGCTGAAAACTATATTTTGTAAAATCTATAATGATCAGAAAGACTTAAAATAGAGCCCACTCTGATAGATCTGGAAAGAGATGATAAGTCAGTACTGGTTCAGTAATTTCTTTGTTCAGTGAAAGCCAAAGACATGTACATGAAGCCTGTTTTCCTGAGCTATACCAGCTTGAAGGGTAGAAAGTTATTTCTGTCAATTACAGTAAATCACACATTCTTTTCTATTTGCTGTTGACTTCTACCTGAAGAATTTTTTTCCACCAGTTGATATTTGGTGATTTCCATTACTATTCATATCTCTTTACATTTTTGAAATCTCCAGATATCTCTTGTGATCTTACAAATATTCCCGTTAAAACTATGTTTAGGGCTGGAGAGATGACTCACTGGTTACAGCCCTTGCCTGCAAAGCCTAACAACCTAGGTTGAGTTCCTGGTACCCACATAAATCCAGATGCACAAAGTGCACATGCATTTGGAGTTCATTTGCAGTGGCTGCAGACCCTGCATGCCCAGCCCATTCTCTGTCTTTTTCCCATGGCTTGCAAACAAATAAATAAAATATTAAAAAACCCACATCTCTAGTCCTAAAAAGACATCTTTAATGGCTGCTTTTGTTGTACACTACATCCTTGTAGGCACAGCCATGGGGCATTACCACCAGGTCTAATGCTGCCTTTTCATGTTATAAGGCAGAGACAGGGCTATATGTGTTCTTCACTCACTATTAGGTCCTCAGCTAGTCTCAGCTCCCCCAGAAGAGGAAAGGTGATTGTCTCTCTTTCCTACTTTGTGTTTTATTTTGTCATGTGGATATCAACAACAAAAAAGTGCTGCTTTTGATTCAACATTGATTTTAGGTAGTGAAAAGATCACATGTTATGTGACCCTTTCTCTGTACATGTAGATGTAGACATGTTTACATGGAACTGAGGATGGAGATGTGAGTCATGGGCGAGAGCTCTGTGGTTTCCCATAAGAGTGACTAAGGCTTTTGCCTGAGCCTTGTCATTTGTGTTCCTTGCATTTATTATTCCCCCAGGGGCTTCTCAGTCCTGAGTATAAATGGATCTTGGTATTTCTCTTCCTCATTTCCTTCTTTCAAGTCTGTCAAAAATTAAAAATATGTTTGAAACCCACAAATGAACCTCTTAGGTTTAATTGGGGACAGTCCTGGCTGACTGGGGAATTTTAAAGTAAAGAAACAGAAAAATATCCTCAGCAAATCAATAGAACAAAAAGTGGAGAAGAAGGAACAGTAGAAGGAAATGGAAAAAAATATTCAAAGTGAACAGTAGACTAGTGTCTCATTCTATTTCTTTCCTTTCATTCATGTTTGGTCTCTCATTAATGCCTGGTCTCTTTCATGTTTCTCAATTTAGTATTCAATGTTTCCTTTCTCTCTTGGTCTCAAAGTCTGGTATGTCTTGTCAAGTGGGATAGTTAGATTGTATGAAGATATTTACATTTTTACACAGAAGGTAGTAAATGCAATTTTATGATTCAATTGAAATTGTTCAATGACCACCTAGAGTCATCTACCTTGAATCTTGTTTTATTTCTGAGATACTCTCAGACATAGACATGTACCATTCTTGTTGCTGAAAATAATGGAATTATCTTTGCAGGTCTTTCCTGTTCTCATTGCAAGTAGCTTCTGCCACAGTATTTCTGTTGGTGGTTGTTTGCATGTTTATAATTTAATTTTCATGGCATACTTTAAAACTATGAGAGAGAGAGAGAGAGAGAGAGAGAGAGAGAGAGAGAGAGAGAGAGAGAATGAATATGTGCATGCCACGGCCTCCCACCACTGCAAACACAAGTTCCAGATGCATGCACCTCTTTGTGCATTTGGTTTTACATGGGCACTGGGGAATTGAACCTGAGCTGTCAGACTTTGCAAGTGTCATGGTTTAATCCAGGTGTCCCCCACAAACAAATGAATGTGTTCTAGGTAATCGATCCTCAGCCGATGGCAGTTTGGATTTTACAACCTCGATGGAGCTGTGTTGTTGGGGGTGGACTTTTGGGGGTTATAAACCAGCTTCCCCTTGCCAGTATTTGGCACATCTTCCTTCCATTGTTTGCAGTGCTGTGGCAGAGATGATATCCACCCCTCTGCTCATGCCATCGTTTTCCCTGCCAGAATGGAGTCTCCCCTCGAGTCCGTAAGCCAAATAAACCCTTTCCTCCACAAGCTGCTTTTGTTTGGGTTCTTTCTGAGCAGCAACTAGAAAACTGACTGCAACAGCAAGCAAGTATCTTTATCCACTGAGTCATCTCTCCAGTCCCTTGTGGCATACTCCCCCCCCACCCTGGCCGGGACACATTTGGCCATTTTAACATAGTTAAGTAGCTTGTTTCTGCAGGTGTCTCAGTGATGTCTGCAAAGCTTGTGAGCCACTGAACATTAGAGCTGCTGACTTTGTGGACCTTGCTTCCTTTGCTCTCTGGAAAGCAGGCAACACAGCTTCATGGAACAGCCTGGTACACTAGGCAATTCCAAGGCTTGAAGCTTTCACTTCATGTGTTTGCGAGCACAGCCGCTGTGGCAATATTGTCTGTAAGTAGTAGAGTTAATTAGGCTATGGCAAGTTTCTTCTGACATCAGTCAATCCTGCAAGAGAAGAGCCATTTACAGATTCAATGCAGTGCCTACCAAAATTCCCATGGCATTCTTAAATGGAATATGGAAAAGTAAATGATCCCATACAGCCAAAGCAGTTCTCAGAAAAAGCAAAGATGGAGGTATCATATACCTGATTTCAAAATACACATTTTACTACAAAGCAACAGTCATTCATTCAAACAGAATAGTGCAAATACTAAGGCAGACATATAGATTAATGGAACAGGGTAGAAAATCCCAGGCACGAATCTGTGCATTTTCAGTCAATTGATCTTTGACAAAGATGCCAAGAACATGTAATGTGGAAAATACAGCCTTTCCAGTAAATGTGTTTGGAAAACTAGATATTCATAAGTGGAACCAAATTGGATGTTTATCCCACACCCTATACAAAGGTCAACTCAAAATAGATTAAAACCTGTTGGCGAATTTTAGGTAATCCATTAAAAAAATCAAGCTAACCCGAGATTCACCTATAGTTATCATAACTAGTACAGTGGCCTCAGTGCACTTTGCCTAGCTTCCTTGTATAACAGCTGCAGCATGTTAGAAACCAGGAGATTGACATTGCACAATTTCCCCATCCTGTTAGACTTCCACAGGTTTAATTTTACTTGTGTGTGCACATGTCTTTTCATCATGGAGGTTTATGGACCACAATCAGGATGCTGACTACTTCCAGCACTAAGAGCCCTCACTGCTCCCTTGTGACCACAACTGTCCCCTTCTACCCCAAAACCTTCCTTAGCAAACAATCTGGTCCTTCTTATGTGATTTTTGTCTTCCTAATGATGTTATATACAGTCAATCATATTAGAGCTAAGATTTTAAAAAGTGATTTTGCTTTGTAGAATAGTTTGTATTCACAGTAAAATTGAGAAGAAATTGAGCAGTTATTTTTGTCTCTGCCATCAGCACTTAGGAGTTCAAGTGGCTGGCTGTAGGGCAGCTGAGTAGTTTTATTAAAAAAATAACTAGGGCTGGGAAGAAGGCTCATTACTTAAAGGTGCTTGCTTGCAAAGCCTGCCAACCTGGGTTTGATCCCCTAGTACCCATTTAAGCTGGATGCAAAGTGGTAAACCCATTTACATTCCTAGAAAAGGGAATTATCCTTTTTGCTTCTAGGAAAGGAGGTACTTGCTCCTTTAGGAAAGAAGAGATAAAGAAAGACCATGCCATCTGACATTTCTAGCCACCAGCAAGGTGGAGGGTACCAGGACTCCTTTAGGGAAAAGAGATAAGAATATAATTCCTTCCTTCCAGGCTGGAGGACATTTCTCCTTTACAGGCTCAGGGACATTTCGCCCCCTACAGGCTCAGAGGCATTTCTTATCTTTAGTAACTCAGTTTACTTCCAAGGCCTTGTCACCCCTAAACTGCTCATTATCTGCAGGTGCCCATGCAGAACGGAAGTGGGAAGTGCTGCTTTCAGGACCAGAGAGCTTCCTATATTAACGATATTGGCTGGTTTCCTTACCCAGGAAAGCTACAGGTCTGGGCTGGAAATGAAAGTAGATGCTGAAACCATGCAAACATAAAGACAGTGCTTTTCCTTTTCCTCCTATGTACCCACCAGGGCAGAGGGCAGAGGGAGAAAGGTAATCTGCACATCTGGTGCTGAGCTGGAGGTAACAGTGGGGTGGGCTCAGGGGCCAAATTGCCACAAATTGAGAATTTACCTTGGAAATGATTTCCAATGTAAAATGGGTTCTCTTTGGGTGTTTGATTTACCACGACTCTTGTTCTCCTGACTGAGTCACGTTCATTTCCTTGCAGATGCTCCACAGTCTCGTTGCTCCTGCCCCGAGAAGCATAGCACGGATGGATGTACAGATGGTGCACTCCCCAGTGGCAGGTTTCTACGATAAGGACATTCTGAGATGGGAGGGGAGGCTGTTCTGTGCTTGTAATGTAGGGCAGAAGAGAAGAACTGAGCTTTAGGATTGGAGAGGTGTTGAGTGGTTAGCATGGGGAATTCTGTTCCATTTTTTTTCCTTTGGCCTATCATTGTGTCTTAGGCTATGGGGGCAGATTGATTTTTATTAATCTGAGCCACAAATTTTCACTTCCAAAATTTTAAATGGCCCCATCTTTGTGCTACAAAACTGCCAGCAAAAGAAAATCTGATCTTGCTAAACAGCCCATGTGTTCTTTTCCATCTGCTTAAATATTGCTCCCATGGTCCCAGGAGTCAAGAAAACACATATCTGTCCCTCTATCAGTCAGCTTTACATTCCTTGAAGTGCCCCTCACCTTTGCTTTTACCCGGTGTGTGTGGATAATCTCATTCAGAAGAGAATTGCTGAGTTGGAGGGAAATAGAAGCCTCAAATGGGATATGCAAATTTTATCACAGTTGTGTTATTTGCTAAAGTTCATTTTGAAGCACTCTGGGATGTGATTGATTTTAAGGGCAATACAGAATGCTATCTACTGAATTTAGAGGTCCTGTGGGATAAATAATCCTGCCTGTTTCTTATTACCAGGAGGATTTTAAACATAAAGTGGAAGCATAAGAGCTGCAGTATGATATTATAGCATCTGAATTTTACTGGGGCATACACTGTGGTGGGACCCACACTGTAGGATAG
Organism: Zapus hudsonius; assembly: GCA_004024765.1. Lineage (NCBI taxonomy): Eukaryota > Metazoa > Chordata > Mammalia > Rodentia > Dipodidae > Zapus > Zapus hudsonius. The sequence continues at coordinate 15,419 of PVHP010012347.1, forward strand.
ATGGGGTGATTGTAGCACAGGTCAAGCTAATGAGATAAAAACATATTACATTCTTTTTGTATGTACCTATTCAGGAGAAATGCTTATGACTCATGGAGGTAGGGTTCTATTATCCAATTATTAAGTATCTAGCTGTCTATTGGAAAGCCTATCTGCCCATCCACAGTACAGCATAAAGGTACAGTGAGATCACTCTGTCCATGTATCCTGCCATCTCTTCATTATATGCCTTCCTAACAATTTTAGACTCTGCAGTCATAATTTATTACTTTATTTAAAAATATATTCAATTCCATCCTCAACAATTATTTGACAATTGATCTTATAAACAGATTAAACTCCACATTGTCCAGCTAACGCATTTCTTCTTGGATGTAAACCTTCAGACCAAAGGGAGTATTGTGTCCTTGTTTGTGCTGCCCAAAGAACTCCTAATGTTCTCAGTGAACAGTTCATCAAGTTGTTTCAGTTATATAAGTATAGTAAAACACAATTTCCATGTTTTGGAAGATGGCTTCACAGTTAAAGGTGCTTGCTTGCATAGCCTGCTAGCCCAGGTTCAATTCCCAAGATGCCTATGCAAACCAGATGCAAAAAGTGGCACAGGTGTTCAGTTCTGTGCAGATTCACTTCTTCTTTGTGGGCTTTACTCATGTTAAGTCTTCCCATAATTAGCATCTGGCAACAGTTTTCCCTCCCAAAGTTCGTTTTGGTGACCAGAAGCCTCTGGGATCTTGTTAGAAATGCAAAATGTAGGCTATCAATGAGATCCAAGGAATTGTAATTGGCATGTTAGTGGAGTCTCAGTTGACATGTGTGCATGTAAACGTGTGAGAAGGGTTGAACCACAGCAACCTTCCAATTCTCTCCCTTTTCTGAACTGGCTTTCTTTATGGTGCTCTGCCCAACTGGGGGACATAGGCCTGGAATTTTAGAAATTGACCCTAGGAATCATTTGTCCAAAAGTCATTTATCCAAGAGTCATGTATCCTAGAATAAGAAGCTGCTTCTCAGAGCAGGGCCAGAAGGATAGGAAAGTAACCCCTGGGGTATTTACTCAAGAGTAGGCTTGCTGGTCTGTAGCAGAGCCTGAAAGAAGGAAAGAAAACTGACCCTTGGGGTCATTTAAACAAAGGGTGAACCAATTGCATCTGCCATCGCTGCTGCTCAGATGCTCTGTGTCTGTAGCTTCTGCTCACAGGCACTCATTGGTGAATTTATTGAACAGCTAAAAATGACTGATATGTGATTAAGTTGAACATTGTTTAGACAAAGGGTAAGGAACTCTTGACTTTGAATAATCTTAAGCATTTGTTAAAAGAAGGGATTTAGGAATATGACCTGCTGGACTCTACTGATCCAGAGCATTCACAAACCCCATTTACAAATGTAATCACACTAAACCCACCTGTCGTCTTCAACATATCTGTGGCAGTTCTCCAGACAATTGGTTACTGACCATGCTGTCCCCAATGCTATGGTCAGTCCTTCTCATGTATGCTTGTTTTGGGTCAAAAGTCTAACCAGGCCACTGAGAAAATTGAGCAAGTGCATAGCTTAAGATCAGTCAGCATCTTAAATGTTCCTGTTCAATATTAGTCACTTGTTCAGGCCAAAGGTACACCATGGCGGAGGAACCCTAGTCACATTGCTTTAAAGGGTCGATTACATGGTTGTAAGATTAACTTCACGGTAAGTTGCAAGTCAGGCATTTAGCAGATAGTGTCTCACAGCAATATTCTCAGAAAAGTTATTTGCAAGGTCCATAAGAAATATTCTCGCAGTTCTTTCCCATATTTCATTCTTTAAAAAAAATTTGTTTTGTTTTGTGTTTTTTTTTTTTTCGAGGTAGGGTCTCGCTCTAGTCCAGGCCTGACCTGGAATTCACTATGTAGTCTCAGGATGGCCTTGAACTCACGGCAATCCTTCTACCTCTGCCTCCCGAGTGCTGGGATTAAAGGCGTGTGCCACCACACCCGGCCATATTTCATTCTTATAGTTCATTCACACAGCATCCAACAGATTGTCCCATAGAGGGACAAAAAAGAGGCAGGCAATTACTGACTATTGTCTGTTGAGCACCTATGATGAGGTGCAAACAGATCTGGTGTTATCGGTCTCCCTCTTCCCCACACCCAGATTCCATTATGGTCAGGATGAAGGTAGCAGGAATTATCAACCTGTATCAGTTTCTCAGGCACTGTAATTGCTATTTAGCCATATGTTGGTAGCAGGTTGATGCCAAGTCACATACCTGTTACAGGTGTATTCTCACTTAATGCCACACTCCTTCACAGGACCATGCATCACGACCTGAGGCAGGGCTCAGGAGTGACTGAGATGGCACACTAGCCTGGCACGCCTATCTGCCTGTAATGTGGTGCACATTTCACACAGTGAAGAATGGCCATATTGACTGCTGCTGCATGCAAGAAGGCATTAAGTCAATCTAGTTTTTACTGAGTACTGATGGTTGCTGTCAGGAGCAGGAGGAGAAGATGAGATTAGACATTCCCTTAACTAGATTTTTAAAAAGGACAGTATCCTCAGTTCTGTAAAACGACTTGACATGTGACATTAAATTCAATGCTGTTATCTGTCTGAGGCTTTTCTGGAAGAATAGTGGATGCTATACTTTATTAGAAATATTGCTCAATCTTAATATCACAAATGTGTTGGTAGACCAGAAGGAATGTAATTGTTTTATCAGAATGACTTTGGTTTGTGGACATATAATTAATGGAAGAGATAGCTTATGTTGTCAAAGTTTTTCATTTGGGGTTTGAAAGTTTAATGAAAAGCCCAATAATAAGATATACCAAAAATGAATCATAGTTGAGAATACGAAAGAAATTAAATAATAAATTAGGCAATTTCTCATTAGGTCAGATGGATAGCAAATATAAATTTACTACCACATTCACTGAAAGCTCCCTCACATGACAATATGGAGATTAAAAAAGAAGCCCAGAGACCCAAGGGCAAAAGGACAAGACACCAAATAAAAATGTTAAAAATCTATGTGTGGTGTCATAAAATCCCTTTTATTTCCTAAATTGGCTCCAATGATATAGAGAGACTCTAAGGTAAGAACTAGAGAGTGCCTCTCTGACAAAATGTACCCGTTTAAGAGACAATGTCTTGGATGCTGGTTTGGGACAGCCTGTGCAGTGAGACCCTCCAGTCCGGCATGGGGGAGACCACCTGCCAATCCTGTCTACATACAGAGCATCGACTCATGGCTGCTTTTCGAGCTTCTCTCTTTAATCAGCTGATGCTAATCCAGGGTCAACAGATATTTGAAAAGCTTCCAACATGTACAAACCAAACCACCAGAAAAGAAACTAAGAATATCATAAACAACAGAGTAAAAGAAAAATAAATACTCTAAATAGATGAACTAATATATTCCATAAATGAAACAAGCAAAGAATATGAGAGTAAGGAAACATTGAATAAACTTATAATTTTTAGAAACAAAAACTATGGCATAAGAAATTAATAATTCATAGATTTTTTGAAAGATATGTTTGAAGAAATTGGATGAATAAAACAAAGAGATGATACATAATAGAAGCATCATTAAAAATTCAGAAAGCAAGCATAGGTAATCTTTCATCCAGATAATAAGATAAATAAAAAGAAAGAACAACAAAACAACAAAGAAAATACTTGCAGGGAATAACCAATTGGACAGATAAATTGTGAACATTCCAGGCTTGAAGGAAAAGGATTACAGGACTTGTAGGATAACTGGGTGATTGCAGAGTAAAGGGTGAGAACAGAAGCTACAATGTGGCACATCATCCTGTGGTTTCAGGACCCTTGGGACAAAACTTCCAAGGAGGAAACAAGGCCAAGATTCAAAACTGCCCATGTTCTGAACACCAGATATTGGAAGACAGTGGATCAGAATGTTGAGAATGTGTCTGGAGACAATTTCCAGCCTGGAATGCTAAACCCAGTAAAGTGTGTAGAAAAAAACCATATTGCCACCATCAGAGGAGAATGTGATAGATTGTATTCAGGACCTCAAAAACTTGTATGGTCATTTCTTTCATTATGTGTTTTGTTCTCAGTCCATACAGCTTTTAATGAACACAAATGTAATTTTAATTGTATTATATCGTATATGCATAAAAAGGCATTTATGAAAAGAATTTGTGCATAAATTTTGTTTTACTTTTACAAAATATCTTTATTGTCAATAATTAGATACACTTTATGAGAAAATCTTGTGATGGCACCCCCATTTCTCTCTTTTCTGTCTCCAGTCCACTGGGGGCCCTCCTTGGTGGGCTTACTGGGTCATCCCATGGGGTAAGGGGTTATGAATTGTTCAAAAAGTTGCCAGTCTTTTTGTCCTTTGTGTGAGGCTGAGGGGAGAGGCAATGCCTTTGGGTATTCTCCCCCAACATGGCTCCTATAATCTTTCCGTCCCCCTCTTCTGCTCAGTTCCCTGAGTCATAGTGGGTGAGTGTTAAGTCTGGCTTATTGTTGAGATCTTAAGTGTCTCTCTGGACTTCTGCTTTGGATTGTTTTGATTATAGTTGGTGTTTTTCTCCATTGTCCTTTTATGGGTTATCTGACTTGCTATGGTGATAGGTCTCTTGTTTATCTCACCACTTTCTCATAGGTTTCATTTGGGCCTTATATGACAGGCCAGGGGTGGTTCATCTTCTACCAGGATGTCAGCCATCATCCCATGTCTTATGGTGGAATTGGGTTGTCCATAGCTCTTGCTGCCTTTTGAAAAATACAAACAGAATCTCCATGGGAGAGTGAGATCAGTATAGGATAAATGAGACAAACATTGCTACGTTGGCAAGTTTCTAATGGGTGTAGCCTCTCTGTAGTTCTCTGGTAGTGGGAATTTCCCCTTGGAGTCTGGGTTCTTGGTCCCCATAAGATTTAGCCATTTATCTCAGTTCCAGTTAAGGGTTCCTAGCCACTGAGTGGATCTCTTAGCCAATCAGTAAGCCTTTGATTACCCACCTAGGTTTAGCACCACTATTGCACAGATCAGCACTTTGCTGAAGAAGTTCATCAGATTCAGTAATTTAATGGCTCTATTCTTCAGGTATGTTATGTATAGGATCATGTAATCTGCAAAAGGGGACAGTTTCCAGTTTGTATCCCTTTTATGCCTCTCTCCTGTCTGATTGCTTGGGCTAGAACTTTAAGCACAACGTTGAAGAGCAGTGGTGAGAGTGGACACCCCTGTCTTGTTCCTGATTCTAGTGGGAACTCCTTGAGTCTTTCTCCATTGGGTATGATTTGGGCTTTAGGAGTTTTGTATATTGCCTTTATTATGTTGAGGTATAAGCCTTCTATGCCCAGCCTCTCCAGCATTTTGATCATGAAGTGGTGCTGAATTTTGTCAAAGGCCTTCTCTTCATTGATCGAGATGACTGCGTGGTTCTTGTGGTTGAGTTTATTAATGTGGTGGATTATATTAATCCACTTCCATATGTTGAACCATCCCTGAATCCTTGGGATAAAGCCTACCTGGTCAAGGTAGATCATACTTTTGATGTGTTGTATTTGGTTTGTGAGGATTTTGTTCAGATTTTTTGCATCTAAGTTCATCAGGGATATGGGTCTGTAGTTTTCCTTTTTTGTGTCTTTACCTGGTTTTGGTATTAGGGTGATGCTAGCTTTGTAGAAGGAGTTTGAAAGCATTCTCTCTTCTCCTATTACCCTAAAAAACTTCAGACAGAGTGGTTTCAATTCTGTGATGAAGGTTTGATAGAAATTGGCTGAGAATCTATCAGGTCCTGGACTCTTCCTTTTGGGGAGGTTTTTGATTATATTTTCAATCTCAGTGGATGTGATAGTTTTTATTGGAGCTTTATCTGCTCTGGGTTAAGTTTTGGTAGGTAGTAGGTGTCCAGGAATTTATCCATTTCTTCCATGTTATCCAATTTTGTGGAGTTGAGGTTTTGGAAGTAGGATCTGATGATTCTTTCAATTTCATTGGGGTCTATTGTAACCTCTTCCTTTTTATTTCTGATTTTGTTGATTTAGGCCTTCTCTTTTCTTCATTTAATTAGGTTGACTAAGGGTTTGCCAATTTTATTTATTTTTTCAAAGAATCAGCTCTTAGTTTCATCTATTTTTTAAATTGTTTTCTTTGTTTCCATTTCATTAATTTCAGCTCTGATCATAATTATTATTATTATCTTTTGCCTTGAGCTCCTAGAGTTGGATTGTTCAGTTTTTCCTATGCCTTTAGGTGGATGGTCAGGTTATCGATTTGAGATCTCTTTGTCTTTGTTTTCAAGGCAATTAGCACTATGAATTTTCCCCTTATGGCTGCCTTCATTGTGTCCCATAGGTTTTGGTAGGCTGTGTTTTCATTATCATTTACTTCTAGAAAATTTTCAATTTCCATTTTGATTTCTTGAATGACCCATTTATTGTTTAATAGTGTATTGTTCGGTCGCCAATAGTTGGCATAATTTCTGTTGTTTATCCCATTGTTAATTTCCAACTTTAATGTTTTGTGGTCTGATATGATGCTGGGGGCTACATAAATCTTCCTGAATTTGTTGAGGCATGTTTTATGTCCTAATATGTGGCCTACTTTGGAGAAAGTTCCATGGGCTGCTGAGAAGAATGTATATTCTGTAGTCTTTGGATGGAATGTTGTATATTGTCTGTTAGGTCTAGTTGATCTATGGTGTTGTTAAGCTCTGGTATTTCCCTGCTGACCCTCTGTTTGGATGATCTGTTTAGAGATGATAGTGGTGTATTAAAGTCTCATACTATGATGGAATTGGAGTTTATTTCTGTATTATTTTTGAGTAAGTTTTGCTTTATGAAATGTGGTAAACCTGTATTTGGTACATACATATTTATGATAAAAATATCCTACTTTTGGATCATTCCCTTGATGAGTAAGAAGTGACCTTCATTGTCCTTTTTAATTAATTTTGGTTTAAAGTCTATTTTGTCAGATATTAATGTAGCCACACCCACTTGTTCTTTATTTCCATTTGCTTGGAACATCATTTTCCTTCCTAAGGAGATTTCTGTCTTTAGAGGTGAGGTGGTTTCTTGAAGGTAACAAATGGATGGATCCATTTGTCTGATTCACCCTGTTAACCTGTGTTTTTTTTTTTTAATGGGGAGTTAAGTCCATTTATATTCAGGGTTATAACTGTGAGGGTTTGCTTTAAGTCCTGCCATGGTGGATGGTTTATGGGGTTTGATGCCTTGCCTGTAATTATGAGCCCAATAATTTTGGTTATTGTGCTTCTCCTCTATTGGGCTCTTGAGGTTGGCTGCTCATCTTTTCTGTGTGGAATATCTCCCATAGTAACCTCTATAAGTTTGGCTTTGTGTTCATATAATTCTAGAGCTGGTTTTTATCATATGGAACACTTTCATTTGTCAATTTATTATGAGGAATAGCTTTTTCAGGTACAGTAGTCTAGGTTTCAAGCCATAATTCTTTAGACCTCGAAGAGCATTGTTCTAAGCCCTTCTGGCCTTCATGGTTTCTAATGAGAAGTCTGAGGTAAGTCTGATGGGTTTGCTTTTATATGTAATGAGTTGTTCTTCTCTTGCTGCTTTGAGCACTCTCTCCATGCTTTCTATGTTTAGCATTTTAACTAAGATATGTCTTGGAGAGTTCCTTCTTTGGTCCTGTGTGTTTAGAGTTCTGTGGGCCTCTTGTACCTGGACTGGCCTTTTTTTGTAAGATTAGGGAAATTGTCTTCTATAATTTAGTTGAAAATGCTTTCCATGCCTTTGGTCTGGGTTTCTTCTCCTTCTAGGATACCCATGATCCTGATATTTGGTATCTTTAGGGTATCCCACAGATCTCTCATATTTTGTTCACATGATTTTTTGAATTCACTGAAGTTAATGTAATTCGTATTAATTTCTTCTGTCTTGTCTTCACGATCTGAGAATCTATTCTCCAGGTTATTAACTCTTGGATTGAAGAATTCAAAGGTGGCTTTTTAAACATCTGTTTGATTTTTGGTTTCCGTTATCTTTTTGTTCATAGTCTCCATTTCTCTAGTGAATTACAATTTCAAGTCTAGTTTTGTTTTTGTTAATGTTTTTTAGGTTCTTAAATTTGATTATGTCCTCATCAAACTTAATCCGCTGGTTATCTAGTTTCTTTTGTAGTTGGTTCACCTTCAATTCACTTAATGTGCTTTTGAAGTCACTCTGATTTTTCTCAATTAAGTTCAGTCTGATGGCTAGGCTTGTGTTGTTGGACTTCATCTCATTTATGTCTTTTTTGACAGTTTCCATCTCAGCCAATATCTGGGTCAGGGTGTCAGTGCAGTTATGACCTGAAGTTATTTTATTCTCATTTTGAGATTATAGTCCTGTTGTCTCCCCTACATTCTCACTGGCATCTTCCATTGTGGGACTAGGAGGCCTTGGTGAGGGACTCTCAGATTGATGTGTTGTGGTCTTTTTTATGTTGGTTTCTTCCCATTTCTGGATAAGTTTTCTTCATGCAGGAGCCAATACAGGTTCTTGTTGGGTATGCAGTGGGTGTGCTGTTCTGGATACCGGTTGGGTTTGGGGTAGCGTAACCACAGATGCAATAGTTGAAGATGTTACAATTCTGGCCTGGTGCCAGCGGTGCTGGGCTGGTGTCTGGTATGTAACATAGTATGGAGGTCAGAGATCTTCTCTGGCTGTAGTCTCTGTTGTGTCTAGCTACTAGGTTCAGCGGTGTTCAGAGCGGACCTACACACAGCACTAACTACCATCTGGGGACTGGTTACTATTCTGGACCTTGAAGGGTCTCTTGGTGCTGATTGATGGCTTTCTGTGGTTCTTTCAGCAACAAGATCTTACCTTAGGCCTGGGGTGGGTATTCAAGAGCTTTGACAGAATCCTGTCTTGTTTCTGGGACCTCATGGGCCACTTGGGTCAACAGCTCAGTGAAGGAAGGAGCCAATGACTGAGACAAGGAGTTGTGGGTCTGATCAATTTTTTTATGGTTCAAATTTATTATTCCCTTTTCCCCCTAATCCAGCAAGGACAGTTAACCAGCAGATCAGTTAAGATGGTTATAGAATAATTTTAATCTTCTATAGTCACAGTTCATAATTATATTTTATCTCTCTCTCTCTCTGTCTCTCTCTATCTCCTTTAGAAGATTGCAATGTTATAAGAACTCTTCCTCACTTTGTTTCCTTTGGCACATACTCAGCTACTTGCTGAAATGGGGCATTAACTGAGATGCAGTAGATTTGGCCCATGAATGACATGTTGAGTCAGTGCCCTCATAGAACCATATTTTTAGCACTCTCTATGACCACATGTTTCAGAAATTCTTTAATTTTCTTACAGGAACTGTGACATATATGTTATGCTGGCTCTATTGTCTCACCCATTCCATTGCTTACATTTAGTAGATCAGCTTTTTACTTTTATTTTATTTTATATTTTTAGCTTATGGAGGAATTAGATCAAGGTTCAGCAGCCTATCTCTTGGCTCCTGGGGTGAGGAAATGAAACTGGTAGTGGAGAGCAGGAAGGCATGGGCCATTCTGACTTGGACAGAGTCCATTCTGGCTTTAAATGGTGTTCAGAACAGTAGGTGCCTTCTTCTGCTTTAAGAACATTTTAGTGAGCATATATCACTGTAAATTTAATCACTTGGCAATTATTGAGTAAGATCATCATTAGAAAATAAACTGTCTTTATAACTAATTTTCCATTTTTCCAATTAAAAAAAATTATTGCCTAAATAGTAACACAAGCACAGTATTTATTTCATTAAGCTGCTTGTTTATTGGCTTTCCCAAGAGATTCTTTCTTGCCTTTCCTATAATGTGTTATAACATTACCATAATAGACCTTATTATTTTTTATTTTCCACATATATTGCTCTGATAATTGGAAAAAGTAAAAAGTTCAGCTACTGGAAGGAGTGACCTTTATATTTTGAAAACTAATTTTAATGACAAAGTAAGGGAGCTCTCATCATGTCATTTAAAACACACAGAATTAATGGTCAATTTAATTTCTTACCACAGAAAATTATTCCCTTATTCAACATATTCTTTTCCATTTCTCTGTCTCATCCTTTTGATATATATATTTAATTGGCGTTTCTCCTGAAAAATTGAACAAGTGTTTGTATTGTTTTGTTTTTGAGATCAAGTCTTCCCATGTAGCCCAGACTGTCTTGAAACTTGACTACTCAAAATGTAGATGAGCTCTTGTACACTTGGCCTAGCAACAAGTCTCTAATGCTTATTTTTGCATCTGAGAATGTGAAGGTTTTAACTATGATCTGTGATCATTACCAGGAAGTTAAGAGCAAGAGGATCAGAGTAGACACAAGCTAGAGAAAACACACGGTGGAGTGACCTGCCACTCAGTCTTCTAGCAACATGAAGGAAAGCCTGTCTTCTGAGTAACACTCACACTTGAGGTTGACCAGCCTTCTTTCAATGACTTCACATCTCCAAAGCAGAGCACTCTGGGAGAAAACTCCCATCTTTATTTTCTTATAGATTCACTTCTGCCGGCTAAGATGACCCTTCCACAACATTTCATTTCTTCTCTTCTCCAGCCATAAGCATGCTTAGTCTTGCTTACCCTTTGTTGATGACTTGGTCATATATTTATTTCACAGTGATTTCCACAGTGGTTGTACAAGTTTGCATTCCCGCCAGCAGTGATTGAGGGTTCCTTTTTCCCCATATCCTTGCCAGCATCTACTGGGGAATTGAACCAGAGGTTTCAGGCACTGGAGGCAAGTGCCTTAACCGCTGAGCCATCTCTCCAGCCCATTTTATTTTTTTAAAAATATTTTATTACTATGGCTTTGTAGTATAACTTTAGAACAGGTATGGTGATTCCTACTGAGGTGTTTCTTTTGCTGAGAATATTTTTGGATATCCAAGGCCTTCTGCCATTCCAAATAAATTTTGAGATTATTTTTTCTATCTCTGCAAAAAACTGTTGCTGGGATTTTTATTGGTATTGCATTGAACCTGTTTATTGCTTTTGGTAGGATTCCATTTTCACAACATTAATTCTACCTATTCAGGAGCATGCAAGATCTTTCCATCTTCTCATGTCCTCCTCGATTTCTTTCTTGAGTGTTTTTATATTTGCATTATATAGGTCTTTCACTTCTTGTGTTGTTGGTCTTTGCCTTATTGCAGCGTCCTATGCATTCTCAGACCATAGGTTACTGTTGTATTGCAGTGACTCAGGATTTCTCCAAATATTGGTGGCCAATTTCCCCTGGCAGCTCATGTAGCATCTTCCAGCACTATATGGGCTAGCCATCTAGGAGCTGGCTTTCTTTCCAGGTACAGCAGGTCTCTCTGGTCCAGTCTTCTTTCCTTGCTATGGCCCCACTCATCCCATTTTAGAATGGACATATTTATTCTGTGCTACTGTATATTGAATGTAATTTGTTTTTGATTTTACAGGAGGTCCAATTAAAGATTGCCTTGAGTCTCAAATAAGACTTTTGATCAGTGGGAGGATATTTATAGACAATAAGGACTTTTAGGCTGGAGAGATAGCTCAGGAGTTAAGTGTGTTTCCTGTGTAAGCATGAGGGCTCGGGCATGAAGGACTGAGGCTACCTGAATTTGAATCTCCAGAACTCAGGTAAACAGTTGGCTGTGGCCCTGGACATTTGTCACCTTAGTTCTGTGTGGAGTGGAGACTGGAGAATCACTGGTATCACAAATGACAAGCTCTGCAATCAGTAAGAACTGTTAAGATGGGAAAGCAGGTGGTCAGTGATGGAAGGATACATCCAATATTCTCCAGCCTCCGCGGGTGAGCCCATGGGGTGCCACAGGTAAGAACATGGGGTGATGAATCATCTTATACACACATGCATGTACCACATACACCACACACACCATACCACACACAAAGAAACAAAGATGATATAATTACTTTAAAAGTTGGACTGAATGTATTTTCATCATGATTTGACCATGGAACCTATGGGGATCAGTGGTGGAATGTAGTGGTTTGAATGTGAAATGCCTCCTCATAGGTTTATGCGTATGGATACTTAATCCCTGTTTGGTGGCACTGTTGGGGAAGGTTGTGAGCCTTTCTGGAGGAAGTGAGTCACTGGGGGGTGGGTCTTAGGATGTTGTATCCTAGCTCCAACTACAGACTGCTCTTTCCATGCTTTCCTCACCATGACCAAACATCCCCTTGAAACTGTAAGCTGAATCAAACCCTTTTTCTTCCATAACTGGCTTCGGGTGGAGTATTTTGTCCCAGCAACAGTAATTGTACAAATGTCAAGTTGACAAGGGATGAATTTGTGATTGGTAGTCTTCATTGTAAATTTAGTTATGATTAGGATCACCTCATAGTACACTTGGGGCCCTTTGTGAGGGCATTTCTAGTGAGGAATAGCAGTGGAGGGAAGACAATTCACTGTGAATGTCGGTGACATCATCTCATGGGCTAGGGCCTTGGTCTGAATCAAAAGAAAAATAGAGAAAGTCTGCTAAGTGCTAGCATTCCTCATTCTCTGCTTTCTGGTTCATCAAGATGTGAGGAGTCCCCCCACATGCTCCCACAGTCACAAACTAAACCATGGATTTTGTGGCATGGTGGACTATATTTTCTGAAATCACGATTCAGAATTAATCCTTTCTTCTTAAATTGTTTTGTTATGCATTTGGTCACAGCAACAAGAAAAGTAACCAATATAGCTATCCCTTCATATGGGAGATTGAGGCAGGAGGATCATAAATTCAGGCTATTCTAGACTACATATTGAGCCCCCCCCCTTTCAACAATCAAAAGAGTAAAGAGTCTGTAAGATACTGTTGTGACACTTGTGTCAAGGAAATGCAGAGAGTGCTGAAGCATGATATTGCTCTTTTAATGAGGGCTTGGTCAAGAATCTAACCAAGAAGAGCAGGGAGTGTTCACTTTCAGAACAGTTGCAAGGAAAGGAGGCCTATGGAATTTTTTTCTGTATTATTATGCAACCTCTGCAATGTGGTACTAAGAGTAATATGATGGCTAGGTTTTCACTCATCCCCTGCCACCGATTTACTTGCTGGCTTGTTTCTGGCAATTCTATTAATTTCTATCAGGTGTCTAAGTTGTGGTTAGATGACTTGGGTTCAAGTTTATCACTGAGTATGATTTTAAGGATTGAATTTAAGTTTTTTAAATTCTACCATCTGTCAGCTACAGATAAGATTTGTCATATCAACCCCAAAGGCTAATTATTTTATTCTCAGGAGATAAAAACTAAAACATCCCACAGGTGTCTGTGAATGTCAGTTGTCATTACTGTTTCCTCACATATCCATTGTCATGGTTTGATCCAGGTGTCCCCCACAAATGAATGAATGTGTTCTGAATAATCGATCCTCAGCTGATGGCAGTTTGGGTTTTACAACCTCTCTGGAGGTGTGTTTTTGGGGTGGGCTTTTGGGGGTTATAAGCTAGCTTCCCCTTGCCAGTATTTGGCACACCTTCCTGCTGCTATTTCCAGTGCTGTGGCAGAGGTGATGTCCACCCCTCTGCTCATGCCATCATTTTCCCTGCCAGGATGGAGTCTCCCCTAGAGTCTGTAAGCCAAATAAACCCTTTCCTCCACAAGCTGCTTTTGTTTGGGTTCTTTCTGCGCAGCAACTAGAAAGCTGACCACAACATCCATGAAAGACTCTTGTGGCGATTGCACACTTGATCTTCAGCTGGTCTGAATGGGTATGCCTTCTATGTATTACATATGGATTTTAAGACTATGAAAAATATGAAAGCTGTCATTTTGATATCAATATCATGTTCATGTAATTTTTAGATGTATAAAGTTAAATGAAACTATAAAATTTATTTTCCCCCATTGATTAAAATTACATGTGCAAGGAACCACTGAGCTTAAAGTAGGATTGTAGGTGGATTTGTTTGTAGCAGATGACTATGTCACTTAGCTACAGTTGATACAGGATGGTACTTTCAGGGCCTGCAGACTATCCCAACTGTTCAGGCAGGGCTCATGCTCCTGTGAGGTCCCACCCAGGACAATTGGTCTACCCATCGCCAGCGTTTACTGGAGCATGTAAGATGCCAAAGAGTTAGTTGTGTGAAAGTGCTCTGCTATCTTTCTTAATTGGTTTTGATGGATGTGTGTTTATGTCACTGGAATTCATGATAGCTCACACATCCTGTCAGGCTTATCGTAGATCATGCTGCTCAGCCTTCAGCTCGGGTCTCTGTCTAACTTCTCATTCTTGCTTTCGTCTCTTTGACACTGTTTTGTAATGAGTGTTTTTTTTTTTTTAATCTTGAATTTGCTATGTTTCTCTAGCTCCACTTCTCTGTTGACTGTTACATGCCTGATGGCTCTGAGCTCAAAACGAATGATCTCATTTTACTTAAGTCAAATAAAAAATGTTAATTTTGTTTCTACTAAAGCTCTAACAGAAAGCTTTTCTCTTAATTATTTTTTTACTTACCTAGTATTAGATTTCACAGTTAGGATTATATTACTGAGTAGGGATCTTTTAATACTGATACATTGGGTGACTAGGACATTAATAAGTGAGGCATATTTAGCAATTTTGATAATTTTAAAGCAAACCTATAACAAGAAGCACAGCCTGCTTTGGTGTAAATGTGACTATTTTCTCCTCACCACTAAATCATGAAAGCTTTGAGATTTTTAGCTCCAAAGTCTCATATTAATGATATGAAAAGGTGCTTAACATGCATACAACTTTCCTCCTTATTAAGCATCATAAAGGTTTACAAATAGAAAATAACCTCTTCCTTTTTCTTTTTCAAGGTAGGGTTTCACTCTAGCCCAGGTTGACCTGGAATTCACTCTGTAGTCTCAGAATGGCTTCAAATTCAGTCATTCTTCTATCTCTGCCTCCCGCGTGTTAGGATTAAAGGTGTGTGCTACCACACCTGGCTTAAAACCACCCTTAAAACATTTTATTTATTTATTTATTTTCAGGCAGATACACACACAGAGATAGAGAGATAGAGATAGATAGATAGATAGAGAGAAATGGATGTGCCAGGGCCTCTAGCCACTTCGAATGAATTTCAGATGCATGTGCCACTTTGTGCAATCTGGCTTTATGTGGGTATTGGGGAATTGAACCCTGGTCCTTAGACACTGGAGGCAAGTGCCTTCATTGCTGAGCCATCTTTCCAGCCCCCAGCCCCCTTCTTTTGTGCTTAAGAAAGCAGTATAACCTTAATCTGACTAGGGTGTTTAGAAGTGGGGCCTTTTGGAAATAATTGAATTGGATGAAGTGATTAGGGTGGTGTCTCCATGACTGAACTTTGGGGGTCTTAGAAGGGGAGATATCGCATCAACACAGAGTCCTCCTGCCATAACATGAAGTAGCCAAGAAGGAAGTCTCACGTTTCACAAATGACTGTGTCATATTCTTTGGACTCCAAAGTCATGTATAGATAAGATAAATAAAGCACTCTATTTATACTGTAGCCTGCAACAGGTGTTTCATGATTGGGATGGAAAAACCAACAAACACACACTCAAAAACATCATCTTGAGGTTATATTGGTATTTGCATAGCTAAAACTCCATTAAATACTTTAGAGACCCACAAGGAAGGTTTTACTATATATCTGAGTTTTGTTTCTTGTGTTCTAAGGAAACTAGTCCTCATGTAGAAATAAAGTGTGCCACGTTGGCATTGCGCAGTATGTCTATGGAAAATCCAAACCTTCAGGGGAAAGCACATAGTTGTATGGTAAAATCAGCATTTCAAAAATTAATGGAAAGCTATAATTTGGCCAATTTCCTGGAACAAGCAAAATTAAATTCAACTGGGTTAATTTTAAGGTCACAACTGTTGTCCAGAAGCTGAGCTGAAATTAAAGAGGACAAGATATGGATTAGCAGTAGAAGAAAGGAAAGGGTTAGGAGGAACTTCTGAGCTGAACTTTTAATGAGGTTTTAATTTCAGTTAGGAGAAATTAACCTCTGAATATAAGTTGCCTCCACTTATGAGGGCCTTATGGCACAATGAACTCTTTGTAAGTAGAAAATATCATTTGTCGAAAATGCATTTTACTACCACTAACATACCAAACATCATAGCTTAGCTTCATAACACATTGTAGGTTATCAGCTGTTTCCTCTTAAAAAATAAACGGAGACCATGTGTTTTCAAATATATATAAACAGATTATACTGTTATCTCCTTGCCCTTGCTCGCCTGCTCCTGTTTCTCTAGGAGTCTTCCTCAGTGGGGCTATGGTACTCACTGTGGGGTCATGAAGGCCTTGGTCAGTCCCTGAGGGGTATCAGGGTAACTGTGTCTCAGGGTATTCCTACCCACTCTGTGGGTCTTATAATCTTTCTGCTCCTCTTCTACAACTTGGATGAAAGACATGCTTTTGAAAATGTTCTCTTTTCATCAAAAGCAGGATTCTTTTAACTGGCATCATCTTGGTTCCTATCTGGACTCAGGAAGATGGAAAGCCACATGCATTTCACCATATATATTGGATTGCTAGTGAAATGAAACTTCTTTTGTCAAACAATCTTTACATCCTGCTTTATTGTTTGAAATCTGTTTAAAAAGCCCATGTTGGGGTGGGAGAGAAGGCACAGCAGTTAAGGTACTTGCCTGCAAAATAACCTGGATTCAATTCCCCAGTAGCCTAATAAAGCCAGATGCACAAAGGGGTGCATACATCTGGAGTTCATTAGCAGCAGCTGGAGGCCTGGGCATGCATGTTCTCTCTGTTGCTCCTTTATCTCTTTCTGCTTGAAAATAAATAAAAAATAAAAATTCAAAAAGCTGATGTTGCATTTTTTTGAGTTACAAAGAGGACTTAGTGAAATTCAGATCATCTGTTTTAGTTACTCCGCTTGTTGCTGTGACAAAATACATAACAAAAGAAACTTAGGGAAAGAAGTTTGAGGGGAAAGTTCATCATGGTGGGGAAGGCATGGCACAGGAGCACGAGACAGCTGGTCACACTGTATCTGTGGTCAGGAAGAAGAAAGAGAGAGAGAGAGAGAGGCTCACACTCAGCTTCCTTTCTCCTTTCTGGTTAGTCTGGGACCCCAGCCCATGGGATGATGCTACTCACAGTTAGGGTGGGTCTTTTCACTTCAATGAACTCTATCTAGAAACTCCCTCACAGACATGCCCAGAGGTTTGTCTCCTACGTGATTCTAGATCCTGCCACATTGGTAGTCAGTATTAACCATCACATCATCCAGTGGTGTTTTCTGATTTTTCCCTGTGTGCTTTTAGTGTGTGTGGTATGGTATACATATATTTATATAGTACATGTGTATGCAGATGTGTGTTCCCTATGTGCATTCCTGAAGAGGCCAGAGGAGAGCATCAATGTCCTCCTCTATCACTCTTCTGCTTTCTTCCCTTGAGGCAGAGTCTCTCACTGAACCTGGAGCCCCCACAAGAAGCTCTCATCTACAAATGATGTTTAAATCTATCTTAAGAATTGGCTTCAATCCAGATCAAACAAGCTTTCAGTTTGGAATGGATAGCCTCATTCAGACTTCCTGCATCTCATGCTTTCTCTTTTTGTATCTGCTAATTTATAGACCAATCTGTCCATTGGATGATGATGAAAACCTCTTCTGAGATTAATATCCCCAAACTAGGTTAGCATAGGGTATGCCTCTTTCATGAGGAAGTCCCAAGACAAAATGCCATTCTTATGACATTATCTTGTTGTTCCTTAGTAATAACATGATTTATGCCTATTGATGCTGACCCTGCTCCTGTGCATGAGGGTGTGTTTTGCAGGTTACTTCTGTCAGTTTACCCTCCCTCCCCTCCTGTTTAACCAAGTTCTAGATGCAGACCACATCCAATGTGTGGAAATTAGCATCCACCCCTTTGAGGGCAGAGTATCCACATAATTTATTTGGAATTATTCTACATAGGGGATTGTCTGTTCTCTCCAATTTATATATTAAATCATTGATTTATATGAATATGATCTTGTGATATTTAGAAATATTATTGTGAAATAAAAGACCCAGGGTAACACAAGAAAGAAGTAAGTATAAATGTTTTTCTCTTGTAAGCAGCAATAAGCAGAAGCATTCACTTTTCTCCCTGACTGGATATGGTGAGGTATTTATGAAATTCTTACAATTTCTCAAAATGTAAGTTATACACACAAATAGGAGTTAGGATTTATATTTTAGAACGGAATGCACATGTCTGAGGATCCTTCATTCCTTAGACATTTGATGTCAGAAAACACTGGAAGGCTAAAGTGCCCCACTTTGGTCCAGTTTCCTGGTTCACAATCTTTCATCTTAGTCTAATATGCCTGCTGCAAAATTTTGTACATCACAAGGAGATATTACAAAGGAGGGCATTTTTCTTCATTAAAAGGTCAGTAATTGCTTCATAATGTCTCTTCAAAGTTACTTCTCTTCTTAAAAGAGAAACACTATTTTGGATTTTCTGTTTCAAACAGAGGTTCATGCTACTCTTGAGTCTACATTAATGACCAAGAGCAAATCTGTTTGTTTCCATACTTGTTTATACTAGTTATACCTGAATTTTAAATTGCACATTTCACTTATGTATCATGAAAGCCTGTATCAGTAATGTAAGACAGCTGTTCCCATAAAAATTAACTTTACACATAGAACAACTTGTTAAAAATAATCTCATTAATTAGTCAAGCAGTTAAAGTTTGAAAGAAATGCCCGATAGATGCTTGTACTATCTTTTTGTTGTTTTTTTCTTTCTTGTTTTATGTGGGTGCTGGGGACCTGAAGCATGGGCTTCTGGGCTCTATAATCAAGGCACCTCAAACTGCTGAGTATCTCCCCAGCCCCAAAATAGTTTATCCCTTGAGAATGAACTTTTCCCTTTACACACAAGAGACCTAAGGCCTATATAAAAGCCTGATTTGCCATCATGAAAAAAAAAAAGCCTGCCTATGCAGTCTAAAATCAATAATGTTCACAATATTTTCTCTCCTCTTCTGCTTTACTTTTTTAAGAACAGAATTCTCTAGTTTTATAAAAATTTTTGATTGATAAAGACATAAAGGCCATATTTTAGAAGTGAGTAGAAATATCTTTGGATTTCCTATTATATTTCTCCTGTTTAATAATGTTCTGGTACCATGTTAGTGACTTTGAAAACCTACATATGATCTATGCTTATAAATGATGTAGAATGTCAGACAGGTTTTCCTTCCATGATAATTTACCATTCTTGTTTTTTAAGTATTGCTACCTATCACTGGGACTTCCCCTCTGGCCTCTCATAAGCTCCTCAGTCCTGCCATCTCTGGGGAAAGAATTCAGGTGAGACACAGAGAGTGAGTGTAGTGCAGAGGACAGGGAGGGTTTGTGATAGAGTACAGTAGAGCACCCTCATGGAATGAGGGTGGACAATGGCCAAAGGGACCCTTCTGCCAGGCTACATTGTAGATTGTCTTTATAATTGTTTCTAAAGTCTCTTAAATAGACAACTTCTCCTATACAGCATTTCCCTGCCCTGATGATTGACAGGTCCATTTGGATCAACACTTAAGGGAGGGGACAATGCCGTTATTTCTTACCAGGAAGCTTCTGGCTAGACTCTAATCTTACAAGGCCCAGAGAGTTGTCTATAATAACCTTCCAGGCACATCCAGAGGCAGAAATTCCATGAAGATCCCAGTCTTCTGAACAGTCCCCAGAGTCCTATAGCTGTAGTTCCTGGTGTTACAAACTGCCAAGTATGAGGTAGAGGTACTTCCTCAGTGACCTTCAAACCTAAAATATCTAGTTATCTACCCAACACAGAAATGAAAGCAGGTGTTAGCCAGAGGGTCAAATTTCAGCTCTTTATGACCTCAATTTCATCACATGTTTGACTCTCAACCCCAAGAATTTTTTAGTTTGGCAGATATTTCTCAAATTTTCAAAGCGCTGGATTTGACCAGTTTCCTAGGAAATTAAAACTGTGATTTCTTTTCTGATGGTAGGGAATGCCATATTATCTACCCACTGGTATCTTGGTTACTAGTCTCCCAAAGGCTGTTTGCAGCTATACACAGCATTAAAAATGCCAAATAAGAAAAAGCATTTCAGTTCTAAGAGTTGCACAAAGTACCTGCTTCTGCCAAAGGAGATGAGCATCTCTCTATTCTGTACATGAAGACTAGAACAGGTGCAGATCTGCCTTTCCTTAGAGTAAAAGGACTTTTCCACTCAAGCACAATGCCACTCTTGGTAAAATAAATATGTTTAGAAAAACATGGACAAAAAAAAATCAGGGAGTTTTTCTTTCAATGAATCTCCTTGAAGTCAATAGAAACTAAGTGCAGAAGCACAGGGTGAGGGTGGCAGAGGCCAAACACTACCAAGTGTTAGTGATTCACTCAAACCACCAACAAATGTCTGGACAGCACCAGGATGATTTTGAATTAAGAAAAAAAAAAAAAAACACCACCACCAACAAAAAAAAAAAAAAAAACAAAAAAGTCTTGTCTATATTTGTTCATTTTTCCAAAGGGTGGAACTTACTGGTGCTTCTCCTCAATATTTGAAAATTTGGGGCAGGTAGTTTGAAGATGTGTAGTTAATAGATCTGAGAAAAGAAATCAATCACTAAAAATCATTAGGGGAAAAGATTGACAGGCAAGATTGCAGAATGAGGCAAATAGCAGCAGTGAAAAAACTCAGTAAAGCTGATTTCAAGCAGAGAGTCAATTCAGAGGATTTCAGGGGCCAGGGGTGCTAATGAAGGAGAGATAGGTCAAAATAACAATCCACAGTTCTCCAAATATAGTACCCACATCTTGAAGTGCTAACTCTGTGGCCGAATAAACATTTTTTTTTTTGTTGTTGAAATAGAGTCCAGTATGACAGACAAGAGATCAGAGTAGGTGAAAGGAAGAGGCTAATGGAAAAGAATGAAAACCAAGCTCACGTGTGGTGGCACATGCCTGAAATCCAGCACTCATGAGGCAGAGACAGGATGGATGAAAATTCACGGCCAGTCTGGTCTACAGACCAAATTTCAGGCCCTGCTAGGGCTATATAAGGAGACTTTGTTTCAAAAAATTAAAAACAAGAAGAAATTAAGGTTTCAAGAGGCCAGACTCAGCCAGTTTATCAGCCACATGAGAAGTTTATATCACTCCAGAAATCCAGATCACGCGTGATGCTCAGGCTGGGTGTGTACGGATGAGAATGTAACCTGTCACCACAATGCTTTGCTTTACTCATCACAGCACAGTTCCTTAAAGATATTCAGTTCAGAGATTTGAGTGTGCTTGCTTGTTTTTGGAGTTGCTGGTGATGGGTTTCTCTCTCTGATTAGACCTGTGAAAGGTGTCAGCCTATTTCACAATTGTGGAACTTCCCCTGGATCTATAACTTCAATAAATCCCTTCCTCCCATGACAGTGCCTGTTTTGGAGGTTCATCCCAGTGGCTTATGGCTGACTATGACAGTTTTGGTACCAGAAATGGGGTGATATTGCTGAGATGAATCTGACCATGTAGATTTTAGTCTTCTGCAACTTGTGTGCTAGAGGATTGGACATGGACTTGATACTTGCAACTGAAGATGCCTTCCAGAATGGACTCACAATTAAGAAACAATCAAATCTCACATAAGACTTGAGACTTTGGAACAGCCTCAAAGTTGCTAAAGACTGTGGGACCTTTAAAGTTGGACTAAATATCACATACAATGTGAGATAATTATAAATCTATTAGGGGCCAGGGGTGGATTGTGGTAGTTTAAGTGGGTGTCCCCCAATAGATTGAAGAGTTTATTAAAGTTTTTCTCCAGCTGCTTGGCTTGAGGGTGTCACATTGGCCAGATCTTAGTGTCCAGCCCTAAGGAGTTTCTGGGGTGGGTCTGGAATTCCAGCTATGCATATGCAAAGGGAAGTCTGACCTCAAGCCTGGAGTTCCTGCTGTTTGTGAGATTGAGTGTGCTTGTTTGCTTTTGGAGTTGCTAGTAATGAGTTCCTCTCTGTGTTTGGACCTGTGAAAGGGGGACAGTCTCTTCCGCCATTATGAAACTTCCCCCCTGGATCTGTTACTTCAATAAATACCCACCCCCCCAAAAAAAAGATTATCAGTTCATAGGCTAGGGAGATAATTCATTTGGTTAAGTGCTTACCTGACCTGAGTTTGACCTCCAGTGTCTATGTAAAATACTGAGCATGATGGCACACACTTGTAATCCCAGCATTGATAGGGCAGAGACAGGAGGATTCCTGGGGCTTGTTGGTCAACCAGTGTAGCCTAATAATTAGTAATCATCAGGTAAAGGAAAGATCCTGTCTCAGATGAGTTAGAAAGCATTTCTGAGGAATGACACCAGAAGTTGTCCTCTGGCCTCTGAATGCACACACATTCAAATGTGTACATACACATATGAACACACACAATGACATGTACACACATACAAAAATTAAGTTTGTGATTTTAGGTTCTACATAAACTTTATGAGATGTTTACTTTCTTACTCTCCTCTCTCTCTTTTCCTCTCCCTCTTCCACTTTCTGTGCCTTTTTCTTGTTCATTATGGAAAATGAAAAATGAACATAACTTCAACAATTACCAACAATGACCAGTTTTATTGAAACTGTACTTCATATACCCTCCTCTCTTTTCTTCATGGATACTGAAGCAAACCTCAGATAGCATAGATTTCATCTATAAAATTCAGAATATATAATAAAATCTAAGGACCACTTTTAATGTCATTATATCCTTCAAATTAATCATCATTTATTAATCACTAAATATCTACTCTGTACCCAAATTCCCTTATCTCAGAGTTCAGAATTATATTTCATTCAAATCAGGTCCCAAACAAAGCACACATTGTTTGGTAGTGTTTGTTAGATGCTTAAGGAACACCTTTAGACTTTTCTAGTAGGTCTTTATTCTGATTTATTTTTCTCTCTCATGTTATTGTTTTCCATGAGAGGGCTCTTGTATTTAGGAACCCAGTCATATAGTCACATAGACAACCCCAGATACATCATGGGCTGGAAATGCAGCATTAAGTTTTAGTAAGAGCAAAGTGAAAGAACAAAGTTTGGATACACTGCTAAGCATGACAGTGGGCACCTGAGTGAAAGAGCCCTCAAGGGCCCAGGGTTAGTGCCCAGTGCTTATTTTTAAGGAGTCAATGAGGAGGGTTTGGTTGCTCAGGGGTATAGTTGAGGTAGTTCTCTATTTTAATGGAAATATTTGAGTCACACAATTTGTTTCTACTGTATATGCTCCTTTCCATGATGCATCTGATTTTATGTATATCCAATTATGTATAGCCATATTGTGGTAGGTAGGAGCTTCTCCCCTAACATTCACTCAAAGGACACAGTCTATCTTATAATACATGTTACCTCAAACCAGCCCAGATCAGATCATACCTGTCTCCTCTTAGCTGTATCTTGGAACATATTTGAATGGAAATGGTATTATCAAGGGATTGGTTAGGGGAATGACTTATTCGGTTGTGGAAGTGGGGTGCATGTGTATCTCAATGCAGGTGAGGGTGCCAGGTTGTCAACATGTTGCTAGGTGCACTGCTAGGAAAGTGGTGTGTCAGTTGGCCTAAGCCAAGCAGCAGCCTGGGCTGCTGAGCCATGTTCCTCTCCTTGCCCCCCCCCATTATTTGAACCTTTAAGTCATACATACATTCCTTGTTCTAATAAACACACTTGTAATCTCACTCTCTGCTTATTTACTCCTGGCTTCTCCTGCTCATGATACAAAAACCCATTGAACATTTAGTTCAAGTTTACATGAGTAAGTTTGCTGTTTTGTAGCTTTTCTCTTGCCCTCCAATTAGACCAATCCAGCAAAATGCCTTGGATTGATTCATTAAGCACTTCTCTGGTAGAATAAATTCATAATTATCTACTAATATTTCCACTTTGATTATGCTTCTTATTAGTGATGAAAACATAAGCACCTCAACTTACCCTCTAGCCTAATTACCTCATTAGTAAAACTAGGATTAATAAGCATAACTCTGAGAGTGTTCTGAAGACTAACAAAGATGATTCATGTGGAACCATCACTCATAGAGAATTCTAAACTGTATTCACACTATCAATTTCTTACCAAGTTCTTCTTGACAGTAAGCGCTATGCTTAGTTCTGAGCATATGGCCACTGAGGCAGGCATGGGCTTTGCTCTCATGGAGCTTCAGTCTGATGGTGAGTACCAAGTCTAAATGTACAGCTGAACTTTATCACAGATGTTGCATGCATGACTACTGATTCTGAAAATTAAGTATATAATTGCTTTGTTGATGATTTTTCATTTTTACCAATTTATTAGATGTTGACTTTGTTTTGTCTTACTGTTGTGTTATTTTACTTACAAACATGCCATCTTGGTTCTCTTTCCCAGGTTCCAGAGAACAAAATGTCTCTGGGCCTACTGTTGAACTTTCCTACTAGTTGGACACAGAGACTTTTCATTCTATTCATTCAGTCATCCATTCATCAAATATTGATGTGACTAGTTAATATTACTGCAAGGATGGTTTCCAGAAAGATGGAGATCCTCAAACCACTTCATTTCATAAAGAACACAGAGAGGTTAACCATGAGGAAATGTCTCCTGTGCTTGACTGGGGGCTGCTGGCTTACAAATTGGAATGATCCAATTTATTTGACATAAATTGTTGCCGTCAGTTTCTCCTTGTTGTGACAAACATCCAACCAGAAGAGGCTTGTGGGAGGAAAGGGTTTAGTTTGGCTTTCAGACTTGAGGAGAATCTCCATGAAGGCAGGGAAAACAATGGCATGATCAGAGGCTGGACATCAATCACCTGGCCAACATCAGATGGAAAACAGAAGCAAGAGAGTGTGCCAAACACTGGCAAGGGGAATCTGGCTATAATGCCATAAGCCTGCCTCCAACAACACACATCCAACAAGGTTCCAATACCCAAACTGCCATCAGTTGGGGATCAAGCATTCAAAACATATAAATTTATGGGGACATTTGAATCAAACCACCACATTCCACCCCTGACCCCCATAAACTGATAATCATCCATCACGTTAAATGTAGTACATTCAGTCAAACTTTAAAAAAAGTCTCCATACTTTTCATGAATCCCAGTGATGTTCAAACATACCCATAGTCCCAGATCTTTTAATAGAGCTGCAATTCCCCCTGCAAAAAATCCATAATGGCACAGAATAAATATTCACACTGAAAAAGATGGTATTGGGCATAAAAGATTGAACCAATACAAGTTTTAAACAAATAGGGCAAACATTAAACTCCATAGCTCTAAGTCTGACTCTAACTAGGGACAATTCTCTAAGTCTGAAAAGTTCAACCAGTGATGACTCTCTGGAGTTCCAATTCCACCTCTCTAGCTCAGCTACTCACAGTCCCAGAAAACTTCGTTTGGTGCTGGCAGCTCTCCTTGGCAACAAAGTCCTGGCATCTCCATAGGGTCTCCACTACAGCCCACAGTTCATCCTAATGGCTCCATGTGGCCTCCTCAAAGGTAATCCAACAAACCTGCTTGACATTGCCCATGGCCATTTTCAAAACTCAAAACTGTGTTACATATTCAATGACCCTCTCTTTCCTTCATTTGTTAGACTCCATAGTACCAGGTAGGCTACCAATTTATTAATCCAGGTGGGAAATAAATCAGACTTTGAAGAAGGAAAACTCCTTCAGCATTCAGGCCCCTTACTTCAAAAGAGTCCACATTCTTCCTGCTCTCCCAATGCAGATCAGCTGGCCCAATCTCCATGGCTATAATACCTCAAACAGCTGCAGCTGAATGGGCAACAGTTTTGGCCCAAAAGGGTTTATTTTGACTTATAGACTCAAGGTGAAGCTTGGTAGCCGGGAAAACAACAACATGAGCAAAGGCTGGACATCACCTCCTGACAAACATCAGATGGACAACAGCAGCAGGAGAGTGTGCCAAACACTGCCAAGGGGAAGGTGGCTATAACGTCATAAGCCTGCCTCCCCAATAACACACCTCCAACAAAGTTCTAATTCCCAAATTGCCATTAGCTGGTGATCAAGGATTCAAAGCACATAAGTTAAAAAAAAAACATAAGTTTATGGGGGACACCTGAATCAAACCACCACACGAATCAATAGATTTGATTTAATAAAGTTATTAACAAGTTGAAACAGTTGAATATTCTTTTAATAAGGACTATATGATAAGGGAATGAATAGTCATTGTTAACTTCCAGAACTGACCCTTGTAACTGTAATCTCAATTGTTTCCAACCTCTCTCCTATGTATTAATTACATCTTTAGAACTCAATAATATATTATCTGTGCTGACACTGAGCTACTCACAACCTGTAGTTTAACATATCTAATTCCCTTCTTATCTCTGCGTGTGTGCATATGTGCATGAGTGTGCATGAAGGGAACCATTATCATGACGCAGGAATGTAACTTATGTTCAAGGGTTCCGGTTGCATTGAGATCACATATTTTAATTTACTCCTTAGCTGTATCACATGCCCCCATTGGTGATCAAGGAGCACAGAACCTCTCTGATACTTTGATGCACATACTCTTTAATAATTTAGGTGTAGTTTATTTTCTCTTATCTTTGTTATAATGCTATCGTAACATTTCTCTCGTTTCCCTTTCCAAATGTCATGTCTGATCCCCAACAGATGAAACTCTTTTGATGTTTATGTGAGACTTGAAAGGACCTAGAGAGATGTAAAGAAGAAAGAACACTTATTAATTATCTTGTAGATTGTAGTTCAAGCCTTTCACATTTGTCACTGTGGCAGGAACTGCTAGTTGCTTCCCAAGCCTATTCTTTTTTAAAATATCTTTATTATGAATAAGTATATACATTGTATGAGCAAATCTTGTGAATTTGTCCCCATTTCCCTCCTCTCTGTCCCCTATTCACTGGAGTCC
>PVHP010012348.1:0-43086 GCA_004024765.1 Zapus hudsonius
CAGGAAGACCGGGATGAGTACTAAGATATACAGGATCCCTTGCCACAAGGACTAATACAGACAGCCCACGGAGGAGGATATACAACTGATCAGGGATGGGGAGGGGGGAATTGGGGAATTCGGGATAACAACGCATGGTTTGCCCACTAAATAATGTAACTCATTATGGACAATAAATATATATTAAAAAAAAAAAGAAGGATGTCGTGTATGTATTGTAGCAAAATGAGCGTGAGCTCACTGCCCCCTCCCCTATATTCATTGTTACATTCTTCAGGCCACAGATGGCCAGTCACATAGCATGAGGTGAGAAACTACCAGAGTTCTGAAGTTCAGTGAGACAAAAGAAGTAATTGCTTTAACTGTGATAAGGAAGTTAGGAAAAGTTGAGGCCAGAGAATACCTGGGGAGATTTATCTGAACTTCCCCAGAACCCACTGTAAATGTGTGAGTTGCTAGGTGCTTATAATTTACATTTACATGCTTAATGTCACGTACACATCTCTGTATCCTACTATAAAATCTCTTTGTAACTAGGGTTCGGGGCCAGTGCTTCATTTATGCTTGGACCACCTGGGCCCAGGTGTAAAATTAAAACTCCCCTCTCCTCTTGCTTTGAAGGCTTTGTCTGTTTGTTACTGGATATTTCTACAACATTTGTAGCTCCTCGGTAGAGCATGTGCAGAGCATGTGTGAGGTGCTGGCTTTAAGCCCCAGTACTAATAATAAAGGGTTGCAGGAGAGGAGGGAGGGAAGGAAGAGGTAAAGAAAGGAACGAAGGAAGGAGGAGAGGAGGAATAAAAGGTTGAAGTAGCCTTTACCCCCTTAAACATCTGTGAAGGACCATTAAGAAGAGGAAGGTGCCAGAGGAGTGGAGATTTGAAGGTGTGTACTGATTACACAGGACATTTTTCTGTAGAATCCAAGCAGTACACTTCCATTTTCCTGTCTACATACCTGGATCGGAAAGAAAGAAAATGATAGGATTTGTTATGGCAAGCGGAACACTGGCTCCTGCTTCCTGGTGCAATAGGTCCCTTTCCAGGGGACAAGGTCTTCCTCCACAAAGCTATAGAAAGGGTCTGACTTCAGAGGGGAGGATCAGCTCTATGCTTTGGGACATTGAACTGTGCACCGTGGGCGGCGCTGAGACGAGGGAAGGGGCATGTTTTCCTTCTGCCCTCCCCTCCCTAGGTAGGCTCCTTATGAAGCCGAGCCTGATTTATTTATCCTGCTTAATTACTTCAAACGTCATTAACTCTATTTGTGTACATCCTTATGGACCATGCTGTGATATTTAGTATGCACTTAAAGTGGGTAGCAAGGAAAGCATTCATTCATTGCCAGCATTTAATACAAGTATCTAATTAAGCTCAGGTTATTGGGTTAATTATCATCCAAATCTATAAAGTTTATTAAACTATCTGACTTTCATATAATCTCACTGGAATTAATGGCTATGTCTTTATTCAACTGCTCACTTAAAAAATATTAAGTCAGGATATGTCAAGTGAATTGTTTCAATTCATTAGGTTTGATCATAAAATATGTATTAAAGCAAGGGTACAGTTTCAGCTTAAATTCTTAATTTTACTACACCAGTCCTCAACTGTGAGAGGCAGAGCTTGCACAATGTGTGTCTTACATCCATTCTCTGCCTTAGCTATGAATTCCATTTGTCCAGATCAGTTTTTAAAAGTACAATATGCCAAGAAGATCTCTAACCTCTTGCAACTTTATCAATACTATTTAAAACGTCCTCTTTGACAAGGACTTTATGATTTCACAGTAAATATGTAGAAAAAGATACCCTAAGTACCTTTTACTCTCCTAGAGAAAATTAAAGTCATGCCCGAAATGATCTCAAACCCTTGCCCCTAAACCAACAGATACCTGTGCAGGGGAAGCACCACTGAGTCTCCCATCCATAAGCACTTGCCTTCTTAAAGTCTGAATCTCAGCCTCTCCAGCCAGTGGCCTGATCCCCATTCTGATGTGTACAGACCAAGGAATCTACCTGTGACTGAATGGGTACAGAGGTAGCACTCTCCTGGAAGCTGATGGCCTACTCAGTGTGGGGATAAACTCCATAGGAGACTGGGCTAGACCCACTGGGGAATGCGATCAACTCCAGAGGTCCTAATCCAGTAGTCCCTTCTCAGGGCTACAAGCGGGGACTGGGCCAAATAGGCCTGGCCCCTAATCTGGGTGTGCATGGGCTGGATGCTGACTGAATGGGCAGTGTAATGTCGAGGAGCAGTTCACTCATATGAACTGGGCCTAGTTAGTGTGCAGGCAGTTACCACATGGGCTTCAGTATAGTTTCTTTCTCTCTCTGTTTCTTTCTTTCTTTCTTTTCTTTCTTTCTTTCTTTCTTTCTTTCTTTCTTTCTTTCTTTCTTTCTTTCTTTCTTTCTTTCTTTCTTTCTTTCTTTCTTTCTTTTGTGTTTGTTTGTTTGAGGTAGGGTCTCATTCTAGCCCAGGCTGACCTAGATTTCACTATGTTGTCTCAAGTTGGTCTGGAACTCATGGTGATCTTCCTACCTCTGGGACGAAAGGTGTGAAGCACCACACCTTGCTTCCACTATATTTTCTATGGAAATTGTTTAATGCTATTAGTTCAAGGCCTTATATACATTAGATATCAAAATTATATTTGAATGCATGGATTTATCAAACAGATAATAACATCTGAATATTCATGTTTAAGAATTTCCTCCTTCATATAGACCTGTGCACTCATACTTGCCAATTAACTACTATTTCTAAACCAATCTGCTCATTAACAACAATTAGGTTACTTTATCAAATCACAGAGGAAATGGCTGCAACACTCAAAGGCAGCTGCGTTGCACTCCTGGCGTAAGATACAGGGTGAGAGTCTAATTGAGAAGGTGTCTAACATCTGATTCAAGCAACTCCTGGCTATTTTTTTCTTCAGACCTGCTTGGAAGTCGGTGCATGTTCTCGAAAGCCTGCTTTGAGTTTGTCTTAGGATTGATAGCAGATCATAAAAACAATTTCCTTTCGACATCTAGAAAACTTTTAATGTGCTCATAAATAGGGCATTGATTCTTAGAACCTATGTTTTTTCAAAAAAGGGGGGGAACTAAATGAAGCAGGAGCTAAATATGTGGTGCATTGGTATAGTGTTCACTTAGTGTGTAAAAGGCCCTGAGTTCCATCCCTAAAACCAC
The DNA here is from genome assembly GCA_004024765.1 of Zapus hudsonius. Classification (NCBI taxonomy): domain Eukaryota; kingdom Metazoa; phylum Chordata; class Mammalia; order Rodentia; family Dipodidae; genus Zapus; species Zapus hudsonius. The sequence goes on from PVHP010012348.1 coordinate 3,197, forward strand.
AGAGGAAGAAACAACAAAAGTGAACTTATAATGTAAACAATTCAATTTGTAGAAAAACTTTCAGGAGGAGCATGTTAGCTCCATAGAATTGAGGTGTGTCTTTTCAGATGACTCCTCCTTGGTCTTCCTGAGGCTTGTGGAGATGGGGCATCTTTCTACATCTTACACCACTGACTCTCAATACTGCCATCGGGAAAGCTAATTGCCTGCTGTTTTCCCCCTCTGTATATCTGGACCTAAAATACTAGGAGATCTCAGTCTCGGATAAAGAGAGTATTTCCTGTGAACGAGAGAACCTTTACTAAACCATCACAATGGAGAGAGAGGAGCTCTGATGCCCTGCAGGCCTGCAGGGCTAGCATGTCCTGGGAGAAGGGATACGCAGCGTATGTGCACGTGTTGGATTTTATTTGCAGTTTGTTGTCTTGTGGGTTTGGTGATTGTTGTTGAGCCAGACATGGAACAATGGAGCTTAAAGCATCTGAAAGGGACCCTGCAGGGAGCACGCATCACCACCAGGCTGATTTAGGAGTCCAGTTTTCTAAAGACAAGAGAGGGAGAAGATGACCTTTTGGGAGCCCTCCAGTCTGATGGGTTTATGATTCCACGCACGTCCTCTGTCTAGACATAAAATGTGGAAGCTCTTGCTTTTATGGCTACAACCTGGAAAAGTATAACTGCTCCACCTACAGTTTGATCCTAGGAACTGCTCAGCTGCAGCCTAGGAAAACACCAATCTTTCCCTCTCTCCTCCCGCCCCCCCCCAAAAAGGGATAAAACCCCACAAGGAAAAACCCAATTTCAGGGCCTCTGACACACACGTTTCTCCCAAGAATCTACATTCACTTTACCCTAGCCTTTCAGAGTGACTGCAACGTTCATATCCATGTCTTGTTCATGTCTCGGTGATGATTCATTCATATACTTGATGTCACATGTGAAGACTCTTCCTTTGACAAGTGGGGGACAAATACCTGCAAAGGTGAGTTAGCTGCCCACAGCTACCCAGTGACCATACAAGGACAGGTGCTCTGACCACTCAAAAGAGAGCAGTGTGATGGTTCTTTGCTTCTCGGTTGAAGCCCACACTGCAGAGCTGTCTTCAAGCTTCTGTTCAAATTATTTCTCCCCTTATTTACAAGTCCAGGACCTACTCGTCTATGCTCCGAGCAACCTGAGTACACTTCGCCCTGCTGGCCTCCTCTCTGCCTCTCTTTTGTCTTTGTAAACTGCATCCTATTTCTGTAACTTCCCAGCTCCTGACAGGCTGGGTCATGGCAGCCTCCTGGTTCTTTCTCAAGTGTGACAAAGACCTGCCCTGATGATTCTAGTCTCATCCCCATGGGGCCCTTCTCTTCTCACAGCACCCAACTCGGATGCCTCCTGCTCAGAGGGGTCTTCCTTTTCAGAGAAGGGTGTCCTCAGCTATCACATGTAAAGCAGCGCACAGAGTTCTGCTTCCTTTATCTAAGATCAATTAAGTATAATTTACAAACGCTTGTTTATTTGCAAATGTAATATGTATACTGAGCAGTGCATGAAGCCCACTTCTGGCTGTTGGGACTTCGTTCCCACACCAAGCTGTCATTAACACGACCCCACAGAATGGCCTCCAGACAGTGGTTGAGGAAAAGGAAGATAGGAAGAGAAATGGTAGCAACACTTCCTCATCACATCACACCACACAGCCTTCATGTTTACCCCTCAGGAAGGTCTCACTAGGCCCAATGGAGGACTTCTAACCACTACTTCTGATGTCCGCTCAAGTAGCTGGATGCTTGGCTCCCCCAAAGGAACAGGAACGCCCCAGCCAGCTCTGAATCCACAAGTCTGGATCCTTGGTTTACTGTAAGATGAAACGTGGGTCCATAAAGTATTGTTCACACCCACGCAGTGACTTGACTCCCATCAGTGACTGCTTTTTCTACAACTCAATCACACAGAAAAGGTGCCAATTGAATTGGATTTGTAGGAAGCCTTGATGTGACATCTTATCCTTCTCCTGACCTCCTCCACAGTGACCATTACAGCTTATGAGCTCACCATGACACAGTGAGGAAGGCGCCACATTGAAGGTTGCTCTTGTGATCCTCGGTGTCCAAGGTTGGTTTACTGTTCTGTGAATCCATAACAGGCTTTTAAAGAAAGGTTAAGATGTTAGTCATTTACCCCTGAGTGAATCATATGTGCTTTAAATTAAGGACAGAGATTTAGAGTTGAACAAATTTTGAAGACTCATTCCCTAAGGGGAGTTTATAAAGAAGGTTTTTTTAAAAAAAAAAAAAAAAACCTGCATTGACTGATTGAAAGTAATAAGGATGACCATGTGCTGAGGGCTGACATCAGACTTCAATGACCTTGATGTAGGTGCCTGGCAAAATTTATTTCATCTTGTCATTATATCAGGCTATTCTAGTATAGGCCCTCAGAATGTAAGTGAAACAGAGCTGAGTTTTAGTCTTGGTTCAAAGTCCAACTTTGCATTAAGTTGCTCTATGATTGGGCAAGTTACCTTAAACTTGCTAGAGTCAAGTTTATTCATCTGTAAGGCATGGAATTTGCCCCATGTGTTTTTTGCTATTAGAAAGGAGAAGTCAAGGTCTCCAGCCTCACAGAGTCAGTCCATTCTTCATTTTTCAAGTTCCACTCCTTCCCAACCAATGCCAGTCATTATATAGAAAATCAGTAAGATTAGGAAGCCAATTTGCCATCTACACAACTTAACTTTGAGGTGAACATTCTGAAAGCTTGGGCTTCCAGCTGTAAGAAACCAGGATTTCCTTTGAAAATCCATAGAAGATTTGGGATTTCTTAACTGGGACCCCGAGGTGGGAACTGATCATGAGATCATGGTCTCATCATCCTCCAGACCTTCTCCAGGCGCTGTGTGTGTGCAGGTGATCCTCAAATCACTGTTTTGTTCCTGCTTATCATGAATTGCCAATATCCCTTTACTATTAGAAAGATCACCAATGACTTTAAATCCAGCCACATCAAAGAACCCATCACAGGCAACACAGGGCCAATTCAGAGAAGGTCATAACCCCTGGAACATCTTTCAGTGCTGACCTCTTTCTTCATCAGTGCTGACCAAAGAAGTGGCTACTGAACACAGGCCGCTGTGCATGGTCCATGCCAGGGGACCGTGCCTGTGTTTGGTTTTGGAATCTGCACACACAGCAGGAGGTCAGGAGGGTGTGAGGCGGGCACAAGCTTGGACTTGAAGGGTTCATGATAGTAGACTGGCTCCGTGGTCTTCCTCTCACCATCTCCAAGCCTCAACTTTGAGGTGGGACGGTCCTGCTTCCACAGTTGGTGCTCTTCATCATGGCGAAGCACACAAGCCAGGCCCAGGATCAGGAGAAGCTGAGGGGCAATCCAACAGTAGTCGTGTGTCCTGTGGGCCTACATGCTGCCTCTGGCCAACCCTGCATTAGGGGATCTAGAGAATTGTGGAGTTTTGTCAACTGCTGCATCTTCCTGTGGGTATAAAGATGCTGGCTGCTGGCATGCTCCACCTTCTAAACCTCACACAGAACTACAAGTCCCTGAACTAAGCAGGATAATCACTGCAGAAGCCAGAGCCGTGGCTCAGTTAAGGGACCGCCATAGCTCTGCTCAAAGAAGAAATTCCACTGAAATAGACGGCCCCGAAGTTAACAGTAATAACAGTGGGTGAGCCACAGCTCCAGTAGCCCTTGCGGGGGTGGGGGGACAACTTTGGGGGCCACAATGTTTACATTTATAAAGGAAGAAAAAAATAAATCCATCATCTGAGCTTCCATTGTAAGAAGCAGAGGGGGAAAGAATAAATGAAAGATAAATTAAGTAGAAGAAAATTAAAACAAGCAAAAAACACTGAAAGCAAAAAATAGAGAAAAATCAATAAGACCCAAAGTTGATGACATCGTCTTTTTGTGCTGTTATTATAAAACATCTAAAAATGGAATTGTATTCTCCCTTCTGGATCTGAAGGCCTGGGCTTTACTTCTAAGATGGTGCCCCGAATGCTTTATTCTCCAGAGGGCATGGATGGACAAACACTGAGCCCTGGCCTGGAGCAGGGCAGGCTTTAGGACCAGTCTTCATGATAAGGGCATTAATCTCATCATTCTCACCTTTAGGAGGTAACAAACCAGGGCTTAAACTTTTCAACTTTTTCCACTTGTGACCCCGTTTACCCTATGTATAAGGCCCTGTATATATAAGTATATGAAATAGGTATACAGGGGCTAGAAAGATGACTCAGCAGTTAAAGGCACTTGTTTACAAAGCTGGAGCCTGGATTCAATTTCCAAACTGCCTATGTAACCCACATGCAAAAAGTGGTGCAAGCATTTGGCATTTTTTTTGCAGCTGCCAATACCCTGGGGTGCCCATACACACAGACACACACACACACACACACACACACACACATGAATAAATAGGTATATGAATCAAACAATTACTGATAATAAATCACAAATTCATTTTAAAATAGCTCTTGGTTTACATATAATGGTAATTTATTAAAGAAGGAAACAAAACTGTACACTAGTGAGATTGTTATTTATTATTTTAACATAAAGAATTATATTTTGGCTGAGTATTTGGCACTATAGGATATAGAACATTTTCAACATCTTTCTTTTTTAAAAATATATTTATTTATTTGTGTGCAGAGAGGGACAGAGAGAATATTTATTTTATACAACATCTTTCAGAGTTGATCAATATTTTGGCTGAGAACGCTGCTTCACATAAACAAGTAGCATAAAATGGGAAAAACATATTTAGGGCTATTGCAAACATTTTTGAAAAATTCTGTCCCAACCACAATCTAAAATTCATTTCACAATTTTTTTTCTTGACACTTGAGTCAGCAATTCAAAAGGCAATTTTTGAAATCAAACATGCTAACAGTACAATCCAGAGATGTGCCAATTTGGTATTTACATGTTGAGCAATGACAGTAGAAAAACACTGCAGTTCATACATACAAGAGTCTGGGATCTGAGCTGAGGTATGTCAGGCAGTGTTTGTTGACAGGAGCCCAAGGTGAAACAGCATGAACAGTGCAAAGTCTAGGTGTGTTCAGAGGCAAGGCCACAGTGAAGCTGTGCTATGTAGCATGGGTGAGCACTCAGAAACACCTCAGATCAATTACCCATTTGATTTGGAATTCACTTTTGGCCATTGCATGTTCAGAAACCTTTTGACTGTTGCTAACTTTTTCAGGAACCCCACCTTCAGTTATATGACCTCAAATGGGGCCATAACTCAATTTGAGATATGAACTAAATCACCAGCTCAAGTGAAGCCTGTAAGCTACACAAGTGACCAGTCAGTCAGGCAAGATGTGCAATAGTGGTGTGACAGTCATGGGGTAACCAACTGCTCTCTGATTGGATTGAAGGCTCACTCCATGGGAGGGAATTCATGCCAGGTACTGAAAACCTAGACAAAAGCCTACGGCTGGAAGGTCACAGGCCACACTGACATGACAGAGCGCAGCCCTTCCTCTTAATTGGTCAGGGGGGCATCCATATCCAGCTGTGATCCCTCTGACCTTTCTTCCCCAGTGTTCCTGGCCTCTTCCATTTCACCCTAACATCTGATTTAACTGTTACACCCCCAGGCAAGGGCCCAACTGCTTGTTTTCAAGATCCCTTCCCTAACTGCCTCACAAGCTTTGTTCTCTGACTCTCATCACGTGTACATGCAAAAAAAAAGGGGGGGAGCCACTTAAGAGAGGAAGGGTTCCAGGGGACGCAGTCCTTCATGATGGTAGAAGATGCATGAAGCACATGGTCACATTCAATCCGTAGGCAGGAAGTAGAGAATGAATACTGCTGATGCTCAGCTAGCTTTCTCCTGTTCATGTGGTCCCTGTCCTCAGCCCATGGGATGCTGCTTCCTACAGTTAGTGTGTGTCTTCCCAACCTCAATAAAGAAAAGCCCTTATAGACACACATGTTCCCAGAGATTTTTCTCCAAGGTGAGTCAACCAAGTTGACAACCAAGATTAACATTCCCAATAATGATGAGGAGGATGAAACTAATAATACAAAGAAAAATAACACATTTTTAAATGGCCAAAGGACATGAATAGATATTTCATAAAAGATATAAAGAGTTCTTCAAAAAGCATAAGAAAGGTGTTTAACATCATTAGTCAGAGGGGAAGGAAAATTAATCCACAGTTGGAAACTACTTAAACCCCACTACTTGAAAATGAAAAAAGAGAAGTCAAAAGCTAGTGAGTCTATGGAGAAAATGGAGTCCTCATCTTTGGTGGTGGAATTTTAAAATGATACAACCACTTTGGGAAGCAGTTTAACACTTTCTTATCATATCAAACACACATCTCCCCATATTCCACAATCCCAACAGAATTAAAAATGAAATGAAAACACAGAGCCACACAAAGATTTGATCACAAGTGTTTGTTAAGTTGCACAGGAATGTGTATCATCTAATGCAATCTAAGTAAAATTCTAGAACAGAATTAACCTCTGGTTACCCAGGACTAGAAAGAGACTGACTATAAAGGGAGGCACCACATGTAAGTGCTGGTAAAGAATGTGACCTGAACCTTGACTGGGCACAATGGTGTCACTGGTGTGACACAAATGTGTCAGAGCATATTGAACTGTACTGTTTAAACTGCTACATTTTATTGTGTATAAAGTATACCAACATGAAGCTGATGAAAAAGAGAAATTTACTGATGAAGGGCGGACAAAAATCACCCTGCAGTTCCTGCCTTAATAATTCAACCTGTATGAAGTTTTGAGGTTTTCATTTGTTTCTTTGGCAACATGTCTGGGAGCCAAGCTTTCATTTAAATAAATGACTGGATTAAATTATAGTCTTGAAACAGGAAGGCCCAAAAAGACGATGCAAGAAGTGAGCAAAAGCTGATAGTGTATGCCAGCTCACTAGTGTGGTATGAACACTTGGGAGTCAAGTGGCTGCTTCTGATGCTATGATGTCACTTTGTGACTGTGAGTGCTTTCATGTTGCCAAGGTGTTTGCACAAGAGTCTGACTTGGGGCTGAGTGAAAAATTAAGTTTCTTATCAAATGTTTAAGATAATCAGATTGTAAAATATGTAAATGGTATTAAGGGTTTAGGAGAATTTGATAGGCTCAATTTACAAGTTGTTAAAGAAATGAGACTGTAATTGCTCTTATTTCTTTTTACAAATCTTACTGTATTTATTTATAATTAATAAGAATTTCAAGTTGACTCTAGAGATTTAAGAAAAAAATATTTTTCTGCTGCTGGGAATGGAATGTGGGGTCTTGTGCACGCTAGGCAAGTACTTTAGGTTATATCCCTGGTCTCTGAAAAAAATGCATTTAAATGTACTTTGATAAAGCAGGTAAAGATTCGTCCCTTGTCAGATGGAAACACCAAGGTCCCATGATCTGCACCGGCCATGCGTGTGCACACTTCTCTAACACCACCCTGTACCTTCAGAGCTGGTGCCCTGATCCACCCACCTACCTAATCAGTTCTCACCTCACTCATGCACATGTATGCAGATTCTGTGGGGGAGGTGGGTTTTATCTTCAGGTTGAGTCAAGGTCCTTACCCAGAAGCCATGGTTGATTCCTTTTCATTTCCACTTGTGACTCCCTCAAGGTTCTTCATGTCCACTAGGGAATAAATGAAATGATGTGCTGGGTAGAGACCATCACAATAACCATTTGCATCAAATGCAGTGTTTGGCACCTACTAGGGGTTCACTAAAGACATGACAATTTCGTCATTCCTTTAATACGCTGGGAAAAGTATTGACTGACCGTCAACTTCTGTCTTGGGCACTTTGTAAGAATGTATGATTTAATACAACAGTGACTCAGGCCCCCATTTCCAAGGTGTGGTATTTGTAAAGCGCACTTAACAGTAAAAGGTGATGGAGGAGCTAGAGAGATGGCTCAGTGTTTAGAGAGACTTGCTTGCAAAGCCTGATGGCCTGGGGTCAATTCTCCAGTACCCACATAAACCCAGATGCATAAAGTGGTGCATGAGTCCGGAGTTCATTTCCAATGGCAAGAAGCCCTGATGTGCCCATTCTCTCTCTCTCTCTCTCTCTCTCTCTCTCTCTCTCTCTCTCTCCCTTCCTCCCTCTTTGCTTGCAAATAAAGTATGTATTTAATAAGTGATGGAAAGCAGTTAGTGCTGTGTGTAGTTAAGACTGAATGTTTTAGAGTTCAAAGTCAGAAAGACAAGGAAAGTTCTTTCCTCTAGTCTTAGTCATTTTTTGCTGCTTTAACAAAATACATGAGAACAGATCATTTATTAGGAGGAAATTTATTTCACATAGTTCTGGAGAATGGAAGTCCAAGATCAAGGGGTTCAGTGTCTAAGACCTGCTGCTTCCATGATGACACCTTGTTGCTGCATCCTCTGGAGGGGATGAGTGCCCTCTCCCGCAACAATCCCTCCTGGGACAGAGAAACGGGATGATCCTCATCCTTTATTACGTAACTCACTGCATAGGTGCACACGGCCTGATGACCTCAAGGCCCACCTCCTCCTGCCATGCTGGTGACTAAGTTCCAGTGTATGAACTCAGGACACATTCAGACAACAGCACATAAGTTTGTCTTTTTTTTTTTTCAAGGAGACAGAATGAATATGGGTGTGCCAGGGCCTCCAGCCACTGCAAACGAACTCTAGATGTACCACTTTGTGCATCTGGCTTTATGTGAGTACTGGGGGATTGAACCTGGTTCATTAGACATTGTGGGCAAATGCCTTGGATCTTGGATACCTTTATCCACACTTTCTCACGGTTTCCAAGTGTCCTTCCATCTGGGCTAATCTCAAATCTGCTCTGGGATGTTTCCTGGGCATCACCTCTCTACAAACAATCTGCCTGCTCTGCAAACTGCACGTATCTAAAACCAAACTCAATTCTCCTTCAGATCTACCTTTGACTTCTAATGGACAGGGTAAGATTTGGCTGTGAGGTACCCACTTGGAATCCCAGCAGCACTCAGAAGGCTGAGGTAGGAAGTTCGCTAGTTCAAGCCAGCCAGAGCTACAGGGAGGCCTGGTATCAATCAAACATTCAGAGCAAGATGGAGGAAAGGGGGAAAGAAGCAGACTTGTAGCATTTAGTACCAGAGATATAGGAGGCCAGACACAGTAAATGTCTGGATTTCTGAAATGTTGTCACACCACCTCCATTGATTTTACAAGTTCTACCATGAAGTTGAAAATGTGACCTTGACTTTCCCTTTCTGTCTTGTAGCTATAAAAGGTCTCAAAGAAGTCTTCGGCTTACTTTTCCTGTAGGAAAGAATTTAGATGCTCACTTCCATAAATTCGTTCTGAATTCCTCTAACAAGCAGAATGTGAGGGAGTGTGATAAAAGTTAGAACTACTTAACATAACAGAGCTTAATAAGACCAGAGGTTCAGAGGGTGAGAGGACAAGGGCAAATTGGACTATTCTTAACTTGGGAGGAATTTTCATCTCCTCATTATGGTCAGGAATAAAAACCTTGACAAAATTTTAATGCTTACATTGGAACGTATAGAATTAAAGACGCCAAATGCCAGCGTGGGGTCTATGCAAAACACTTCCTAGCTTGCCCACCAGTTTGGCATCTTATTTCCTCCACTTTCCTGAGGGGATGAGGCTATGTCCTTTTGCTTTATTCCACCCATATTCATTAAGGGTTACAGACAAGAGGATACGGTAAGCTGGCTCCCCTTTCTCCTAGCACACAGCCAGGAACCTTCTCCTGAACCTCTTTGGTTCAGGACCGAGTTGTGTAAAACATGAGCAGAGATATGCTTCCTTTCAGGGCTGCCCATCAGCACTTCCCAGTGCAATGCTTCCTTCTCTCCCCATGTGACACCCCCCCCCCACGAGCAGGACTCAATGGACTGAAAGGTCACAAAGTGATCATGTGGAAAGTAGTCCACTGACCAAAACACCCCCAAGGGTCTGTCTTTACATGAGTGACATATGGATCCTGGAAATATACTTAGCTTTTCTGAGTCCTAGTTTCTTCACATCAAGCTCATAATAATCTGATTTAAGAAGCAAGGTTCAATACATCCTAGCTATCCTCAGCAAACAAATTTACTTCCTCATTCTCTTCTTTACCAAGGGCAAAGTGGAGCACAGGGTGTGGGTGGGACCGATGGAAAACACTTGGCTACATTCACCTGCTAGGAACAATGATTAGTACATTGAAGCAAGACAATGCTTAATAATAAAAACACTTCCTTCTGGATCTTAGGTATTGTGGTAGTTTGAATAATGTCCCCCAAAAGAATTAAGGATTAATTAAAATTATTAATTGTCTCCAGGCTTCTGGCTGGAAGTGGCACTTTGGCCTAACCTCCTGGGGACTGACCCTTTCTAATTTGGATGTAAAATACTAAGGATAGATATGCAAAAGAAGAGCCAGAACCCTGGTCTGGAGATCTGCATTTTGTGAATCGCAGTGTGTTACAGTGTGCTTCCTTGGTGCTGGTGCTGGGCTTCTGTTTCTCTGCTTGCTCCTGTAAAAGGGGGCCAGCCTTTTTCTTAACTTCCCCTGAGTCTGTTCCTTCGATAAATTCTTTCCTCCCCAAAGTTGTGCCTGGTTTGGAGATTCATCCCAGCGGCCTGTGGTGGACTATGACAGGTATCAACTTTCACAATTAGTCTCTTGCTAAAATCCTCAAATCCAATAGAGTTGTGCAATATAAAAAGGATGTTGCAACCCCTGTTCTCTTTCTCTCCTTAGCTCTGAGCATGTGGAATGGTCTAAAGCAGTCTTAATAACTCACATCACCTCTAGGGCTCCAATCTTGTATAAAGAACATTTTGTGCTATAGCAAGTAAGTGATTATAAGCATGATCACTTTTATTGGTTTTACATAAATAGTTGATATAATACCTTTACAAAGCATTTTTCCAATACATTTATCTTACAACACACAACATTGCTTTATGAAAGTATTTGTTAAAATTTTTCATAGAGGCAGTAGGAAACAATGATAGAGAAATAGGAGAGTGAGATTTCCAAACAAATCTTCAGATCTACATAAACATTTGGCAATTATTTCCTCTATAAAAAATGTCAGATTTGTAACTTTGAAATATATCAAAAGTGCAGTGCATCAATTTAGTTAAAAATCAGTAATGCCAATTATCAGGGCATCACATTTTCCTGTGTAACAGTATTCAGATTCATATTTTTATGCTTATTAAATAATGGCTTTAAATGGCAACCATCAATATCTTTAGCTAAATAATCTCCTATCTGGATTAAATCATGGTGGAGTTGGTATTTTTAAATTCCAATTTAGTTATTCATTATTAAAATGGACATTTGATAATGTCCCAGAGAACAAGGCTCCTATGTATAGGAAGATAATCATCTCATTACACTAGCTATTAAGTCATAGACATAGCCACTAATATATCAACTTTTTCTCACACTGACGGTTCCATCTGAACAAAGTCCTACAAGTAGTCGTTATCACAGAACTGAAGAATTAACAATTCCTGGAAGCAGCAGCCATCTTTGTATTAGTACTTCTTGGTTATAGTGCTTAGTCTCGTATTGTTAAGCACGATGGATTTTTTTCTTAATGAATATGGGTGGAATAAAGCAAAAGGACATAGCCTCATTTCCCAGAAACTTATTTTCTTCTTGTTTAAAATTGTTGTTGAGGTTGTATGAACTACAGATCTGTTGGCTGGAAAGACAGAAACTGTCCTTTGGACCAATGTCTAACATTTTAACCACAAGATTCAAGGTCTAGTGCTCACAGCATCTCCCCTCAGGACCATTTCTCAGCAGTACACACGATGCTGATGTTCACATGACACCATTCACTTGCTATGTAACTTTGCTGTGTGTAGATTATTTTTCCTTATTAAAATACTTAAGAATAATTGGCTAGTAACCTACTTAGTCTTTGTAAACTCTCCATTGCATAATTTTTCACTTTTACAACTGTTTCCTTCATGGCTGCTGCACTTGTCATCCCTCATCTTCTTTATGTAATTAAGTGGTCCCTTCCCTTCAAAGGCAGAAGGGTTTTTGAATGAGCCTCCAATTCTATCCCATAGTGTGAAGTACTGTCCATAGTTATAGTCAAAGAACAGGTGGTGGTCTGTATGATGGGCGGAGCCATTAATAAAGGGCTTTAAGATCTGCGGGACACGAAAATCACCATCATGGATAGAAATTGTCCAGATATTAACCAAGATGTACAAACCCAAGTAGACCACCTTGTGCAATGGAAAGACAAAAGGGTATATATGGTAAGGCAGACTCTGAAGGAAGCCGTCCACAGGGTGAAAAGCATGACTTGCAAACGGGGTGGGAATCTTCCAAATGTGATGAGGTTTATGTATGCGCTGAAGAAGAAAGGAACAGTTACTATCACAAAGCCCACCTAACTCAGCAGTTCACTCAGCTTGTCACACCCATGTTACAGTTGTCACCTAAGTGGCATTAGTAAAGTCACTCCTTTACCCCTAATTAAAATTTTAAGATGGTCCCTACAGATCCATTATATATGTATATTACATACATACATACGTATGTACGTACGTACAGAATGACAGATGCACCTAGGATTGACTATGGCTCCCAAGACAATTAATAGTTAGCAAACACTAGGAACTACAGGGCAGAATTCATAACCAGTGCTGCTCCCATGTGCAGCTTTGATTGTTCTCTCCCTACCTTGTACACAAGTCTGTGGTGCAGACCTCGGTGGATCCAGTAGATCAGCATGTCAGTGAAGAAGAGGAAGGATATGACACTAACCACCAGCTGGAACCAGCCTAGGAGAGAACACAGGACAGCAGAATCAGGCTGGCTCCAGACGTGGGATTCACTCTTTACATGTGCACGTGACCACAAATGGGATCCTGAACTCAAACACTCTCAACTGTCTTATCCCATTCTGCTCCAGTTACCACAGCCTTGTCGGGTGACTACATGCACAGCTTGCAGGCAGAGGTCTGGGACAGCAGCAGATTATGCCAGCACAGGCCCTGGAGGCAGTGAAAATAAACACCAGAGGAGAAGTCACCCCAGGTTTGTGAGTTGGTGATGCTTAGGAATTGCTTTTCAAGTTATTTTAAATTATTGATGGTGGTAAGTACATCTAGATTTCACGAAATTTTCTTTCCTATTTAGGATATCAAAGTCATGATCAGAAGTGAAAGTAAGCCTGGCGTGTTGGTGCACACCTTTAATCCCAGCACTCGGGAGGCAGAGGTAGGAGGATCACTGTGAGTTCAAGGCCAGCCTGAGACTACAGAGTGAATTCCAGGTCAGCCTGGGCTAGAGCGAGACCCTACCTCCCCTTCCCAGTGCTAAACACAGCCAGCTTTTTGACACACTGAAATATATTTTGTATTTTAAATATATAAATAGGATTGACTATACTAAAATAAATCCATGCTGGTCTTGATATACATGACTATGAATAACTCCTATCTTGGGTACTTTTTAGTCTGATTGACTTTATTATTTTCCTCCTTGATCAAAATGCTAAAGAAAAATTTACTATATATTATTCCTATTTAGGACATTTCTAGACAGTTTAATATTTTTGACTTAAAAATACCCACCGGAGTTTATAGCCATGAAATAACTAAATATGATTTTTATAATAGCTTATATTACTATAGGCAGCTTATGTATCTTTCTCTGTACATGAAGGCAATAGGTAGTATTTAAAATATTGCTTGAGTTGCTATGGTTAACTGCTTGAAGAAGTAGTCAAAACTTATATGATAATACATTATATTTTATCAAGGACTAATTTCCCCATGCCCAAATCACTAAAGAGACACACTATTATTTACATTTATAAATTATGGATAAAAAGTAATAAAATCAATTCTTGGCTAAATATGAATTGCAGTTCATTTTTATAATTTTGTTTGAATAAAAATGAAGGAGAGAAAGACTACTGTTATCAGCAAATATCCCTTCTTTCTTAAAAACCTGATTTTTGTTTTACTTTCTTTTTAAGTAGAAACTAAGTTATTGTCCTAAAAAATTTGGATGCTGATTTTTTAGTTCAGCCAGAGAGTACCCAGACACAGAGATGGACCCAAGGAGAACTGTATGAATGGGTGGAAATGGGGATTCGGGCTTAGCTGTCTACCCAGAACCTTAGCCTGAGGCTCTTATTCCTGGAGCTTCCATGAAAGCCTTCAGACCTTTACCCACTGCAGCACAGGCTCTGCTAACATGCTGCCTCCTCAGAATTCGAGATTTTCAGGTAAGCATGGCCTCATGCTCCTTCTCTATAGAGAAGTCTGGCACACCCGACATTACCACTCATTGCTCCCTGCAAGCACTGGGCCGCCATTTTCCTATTGGTGTATGCTCTGCAGTTATAAAGCAGCTACATTATCAGGTATTAGCAGACTAGAATCAGAAATAATGTTTTATTATAGTGGGACTTCCATTAATGGCATAATATTAACAGCCTCACACACAAAAGGGAACTGTGAGTTCCCTTAATAAGATAACTCTTATCTTTCTTTACCTGTTGGGAGAGGGTGAATGGGATTACTATTCTGATGGCAGTTTGGGTATTGGAACCTTGTTAGAGCTGTGTTGTTGGGGGGTGGGGGCTTATGGAGGTTCTATCCAGCTTCCCCTTGCCAGTGTTTGGCACATTCTGCTGCTGACAAGGAAGTGATGTTTGCCCCTTTGCTCATGTCATCATTTTCTCTGCAACCATGGAGCTCCCCTGGAGAGTCTGTAGCCAAAACAAACCCACTCCTCCTCAAGATGCTTTTGGTTGGGTCCTTTCTGCATAGCAGCAAGAAAGCTGACTGCCACAGAAACAAAGAAACAAAAAAAAAAAAAAAGAAGAAGAGAAAAGAAAGAAAGAAAAGAAGGGAGGAAGGGAAGGAGGAAGGAAGTAATCTGTAAGCCAGATGCAGTAGTGACACACCCACAAGCTCAGCACTTGGGAGGCTAAGGTGGAGAATGGTAAGTTTAAAGCCAGCCTGGTTGGTCTACCTAGAGAGACTGTCAGGGAAACAGGGAAGAGAGGGGAGAGAGGGGGAAGGGAGGGGAGAAGGAGAACCACTAACTTGTACTTAAACCGCTCTGTTTGCTTACCATTTGGGAACTCTCCTACGTCGTCGTACAATTTGCTATAACCTCTCACCTCCAGCAGGAACAAGGCAACGGTGGGGATACTGATCCATGGCAAAGACTTAACAGTGAACATAATCTCCCGAGAGACTTGATTCTGAAAGTGAAAATTTCAAATGAAAAGCCACAAAATCCAGTTCAACACTTTGCAGTGAGCAAAGGAAATAAGAAAATTCAATTCTGGAACCTGTTCTCAGTCTAAGTCTATATTCATGGAGAATCATCTTTTTCAGAATGAACTTCCATCCTCGACTTTCTCTATTTCAAATTCAGTTTGAGAGTACCTGACAGATACAAATAACCTGGGATGGAGAACTCTCCAGTCTGACCATGAGCAACTCTAAAACTTCCAAATTTGAATAGGCTGCTTAGCCAGAGCAGACATGTAAAAGCATAGGTCATTTTGTGCAAGTCAAACATTCAAATATTTACATAAATTCAATTATTATATATGTACATTTATTCATTCATAAATATTATCAAAGAAAGTCTCATTTATATATCTGGCAAAATATGATTCTAGGCTAATAAAGAACAATTTAGATTTATTTATTTGTTTAAATTAAGAAAAGCAGAGAGGTGATTAGTCCTTATAAAATATCCCACCTCTTTTTAGGGGCTGTGATCATAAACTTTATTTGCATATAACAGGTATAACGGAGAACTCACACTATGTCATTATTTACTATAATAATAGAAAGTAGATAAGAAAATTTACCTTTAAAAACTGTGGGTGTTTCATTAATGCATGATCATAGACAAAATAGTAGCTGAGTGTTGCACAGAAGAAGTAAATGACATAAGCTCCGAGATTGGTTACGACCAGGAGACTAATAATTTGTCGGAAGATGTCATCCTCAGGCCAAGCTGCTGGGTAGACATACGGTGTGAAGAAGTAGTGATCTGTTACACTGAGGACAAGGTCCATCTCCACGCTGCAAGACAGAGCACAGCTGCCCATCACACGTCTGTTTTCCTAAGCCAAAATTTGTCAGAAAACTTGTATGTGAAATAAGTGCCCAACTTAAGACTTGTTCTTGTAGTACAAGTCTGCTGCCACCGGACTCCCAAGGAGCTTCCTCAGCACAGCATGGATCTAAATACGACCTGCAATTCAATCTCCACATACACAGGACACCAAGCTCAGTGGGAGGCTGAGGCCCAGGGAGCTCTGTACTTAAAATCCACCAAGCAGGTAACGGCCATGGTTAGAGATGGGAATGTGGGTGCTAGACGGATGGCTGATGCCCTCAGCTACACCTTCTCCTTTAAGGACTCATGTACCAGTGCTGAGTCCTAAGATGCATCTTCTAAAAGGACTAGGGGTGCAGCTTGGTAGCAGAGTGCTTACTCAGCATGCCACAAGAACAAGTGGTTCAAGCACCAGCACCAGGTTGTGTGTACTCAGGCAGGGAGAGTGAAAACCCAAGAATGAACTTATCATCAGCATTTTAGGTTAGGGGCTAGCAAGCTGTGGCCTACCAGAGCCTTTCCATAAAAACGCTGCTGGAACACAGGTAGACCCAGATGATTATGTACCACCCCTGCTTCCCCAGCTGCTTTCCTGCTGCTACAAGGAGGGTTGAGTCGACAGATTACCTGGCCTTGTAACAAGTATCAGATGCTTCAATGTTAGAAAGCTTCCATCAATGAGCACATATTTAAGTCTAAGGTATATTCACGGTGCTATACAAATAGTCAGCTTTTGTGATGTGACCATAGAATCTATCATTTATGATCCACTCACTCTTGTGGTGTGACCTTGAACTCTAACACTTATGATCCACTCACTCTTCTTTGTTAGTGTTTGCAGAGAAAAATGAGTCCAGCATTCTAGAAAGGCGCTCATTTACAGAGCAAATATTTGAACATGAAAAATCCAGTCTGTGAATTGCCTAAGCACATCAGATTTCAGGCATCCAGACATCCTTTATTTGCTATATACTGGGCCATGTAAATAAATACTGATTTATGAAATAAAATAGCCTATAGGAAAGGAGAATATTTGCAGTTTTTATAGTCTATTCCTCTCACTAGGTTCCCCATAGGATTTCTCCACTAAATCTCACAAGGATTTAAAGTATTTGGAAAAATATATGCACATAATTTAAAATTATACATAATGTAAAGTCTTGCTTCCATGTATGTATCTAGACCCATATTTATTAGTTTCCTATGAATCCTGAGTGTTTTTAAAAGTATTTTGATTTATTTATTTACTAGACAGAGACAGAGAGAGTGAGTGTGAGGATGGGTACACCAGGGTCTCCTGTAAACAAACTCTAGACACATGCACCAGTAATTTCCCCATCATGCCTACTACAAGTAACACAGTCCACGTTCAGTAAAAGGTTAGCTTCTCCTGACTTACTTATGGCCTTCTATGCTGTAATTTATGAGGTTAGGTATTATATTCTCTTTACTGAGAGAAAATCCTCCAAGGGCTCGCCCTCTAGCACAGTAACTGTTTACTAATCTTTCCCAGTAAGTTTGAAGATGGACGTTTATGAGTAAACTCTTAGAGGAATTCTCATTCCCAAGCATCTGTTCACTACGCAGGTGGAACAAACCCTCGCTTTTGCACAGTATGATACAGTGAGATGGGCCGTATTCCAGTTACAATGGGGAGAGTAAATGCTAGAAACATTACTAACGTGAAGTCAAGCAGGAGAATGCATACAGGAGCTGTGTAAAAACAGCAGTACTCTCCAATTATCCTTCACTACGCTTTAGATACCTTTTATTTTTTGGAAGTAGGGTTTCACTCTAGCTCAGACCCACTCTGTAGTCCCCCCCAAGGCTGGCCTCAAACTCACAGAGATCCTCCTACCTCTGCCTCCCTAGCACTGGGATCAAAAGCTTTACTTCAGATACTTGTCACCACTCTGTTCCTCTCATTTCTAAATCTTTCCTCAATGCTCATACGCATCTTCAGAAGTTCTCACATACGCTGGCTGCTTTCACTATCCACACAGCCCTTAGTGGCATTTGTTTACTTTTCATGTCACAACTCTTTCTTCAAACATGGTCAGAATCTTCTTTTCTACCCTACGTAATGTTTTCCCGTTTTCATTAGCTCTTGGTCCTCAATGCCAGTCAAACTTTAAGAATCTGTCTCTTATCGGGTATTGGGATAGGTAGTTCCCACACCATCTCACCTTTGGCAGGATCCCTCAGAAACTTGCCACACACCAGCATCTCCAACAATGCCCTGTCCTGTGCTAGTATTTAACAACAGATGTCCAGCCATCTTCTCGTGATTACACATCAGGGTGCCTTAAGCTATTTTCAGTATGTTCACATGAAATTAAATCCCAAGGGAAAAAAAAAAGCAAAACACCCCCAGAAGGGACAGGCAATACCTGGAATGTGCAGTCACAACAGGTTATCTCCGTCACCTGGAGTCAGGATTTGTCATCAAATGAAGGTTAGTGTGGAACCTAAAACAAATGACACAGCAATTTTTTGGTTTTTAAGGTTTTCCAAACTTTTCCAGCGTTCACTCTATTGGGTAAACTTCTACAGGTAGAAGGGTGAACAGGGTAAAATTGCATTTATAATCTTGGTATGAATTGCTAAACTATTCTCAAAAGAGTTGAGTTGCTTTTCAAGTCCTCAAACAGTGGAGCGTAATGCCCATTCCTCTACAGCCTGATGCAGAGAGGATGCCACCAGACTTTTGGATATAGGGAAGAAAGGCCATCCTGGTATGTTCTTTACATATTTATCTTATTATGTGTGAAGTTAATTTAGCTGGAATAACTCACACGTCTTCTATGAAGACTCAATATTTTTACCCTTCGTCTGCTTTCTTCCTGGGTCTTTTAGTCTCTTCATAATAATCAAATGCTAAAAATTTCCTTCTCTTCCTAATTCCCTCCCTGACTCAGCCCATCCTCCCACCTCAACTTTCCAAGTAGCTGGGACTACAGGTGTACACCACCAAGCTCAATTAACAAGCTGTTTATAAGGGAGTTTAGCCCTCTGCTTATGAAACAAATCAAAATGTTTTCTCTCACTTTTCAGAGAAATTTATACCAAATGCTAGATATTAATATCCTTCATCATATATGCCATTGTTCATTTTTAAACAATTTAAAAGGTGTCAAATACTGTACAATGTCAGTGATAAATACCTAAAAGTTCATATAAATTTGCATATATTTTTAATAAAATTTAAGGGCTTATACCCCCTGAAATCAGAGGCTCAATGGGCCCTAAGTAACTAAGTACTACTGCTTGAAACAGAAGCTTATGTAAGTCTTTGCTGACCAACACATGAATGACCCGAACAAGGATTACAGATGCACCCACTGAGGAGAGGCCATGAGTGGAGTGGAAGTAGGAGAGAGGGGAAAGAAGAGGTAAACTGATAGAAATACGACCAACTGGCAATATGCTCATATTTTAAAGTTCTAATTAAAAATTCTTATTTTTAAAAAAGTATCAAAGAAGCCAGGTGTGGTGACTCACGACTTTATTCCCAGCACTGGGAGGCGAAGATAGGAGGATCACTATGAGTTTGAGACCAGCCTGGGCTACAGAGTTCCATGTCAGCCTGGGTTAAAGAGAAAGCCTGCCTCAAAGCCAACAAAAATGTACAGACGATAATAGCTAACATTTATTAGAAACCACGTACGAAGTCCTCCTCCCCTGTCTGAGACAGTCTTGGTACAAAGCCCAAGCTGGCCTGGACCTTGGGTTTCTCTTGCCTCAGCTACCAGAGTGCTAGGATTATAGGTATGCACTACGATTCCTGACTTTTTAAAACGCTTTCTGGTACAATCTCATCTAATTCTGACAAGTCTATAGCACAGGTACTTGTATAATCTCTATTTTATAATTAGGAAACTAAGATCAGGAATAATTTTAAAATACTTGTGATGAAATTCCAGCACCTGTTGTTCTTACTACACTGTTATCTCTCCAGATATTATACACAGGGATGAGGAATTATGAGGACTATGTGCTAATTACATGACATAACAGATGTAAAGCACTTAGTGCATCAAATAATATGAAATCAAGGGTTGTGTGATTATTAGGCACTTATCACTAGATCCGTAAAAGGACAGTGAGTGATACAGACAAAGTTTTGGCTAACTCTTCCAGTCCTGTCATTCTGTCTACAGGGGACACAGTTTTCTTCTATACCACCTTCAAATTTGCTCAGCAACCATCTAGATGTGCAAGCACGCCGTGATGTTTCTTATGGTGCTAAAGTCATCCATGACGTCCAGCAACCTTCCTTGTAGTCTTCTCAGAGCAGGGGTGGTCGGCTCACCATCTCCTCATTGCCTGGCAATAACTGACCAGTTCTTAGCCTCATCTGTCTCCCCTTTAAATAAAAGTTCAGTGGCCAGGGACTACCGCCTGGCCCAGGGACCCTAAGGGCTCCTCACAGCAAGCCGGCCCTGGGATAGATGGAGCCCACCGGAGGTCCGGGTCCTTCCCCCCAGCCCTGCTCCCGGGCCCGGAGCAGCCCCGATGACCACCCGAGGACCCCGACCACACCTGACCACACCTGGCCCGCGCGCGCCCCTCGCCTACCGGGGAAAGTGCGCTGGGCTCCGCCGCCGCCGCCGCTCTGCAGGCCGCCCCGCGGGTAGGAGGCACCAGCCCGGCACGCACTGCACACCCAGCGGAACCCGCCCACGCGCGGGGCGGCCGGGCGGACAGCCAATCAGCGGCCGGCGCCATAAGCCCATATGACGGCGGATGGCGCGACTCGCAGGTGCGCGGCTCGGCGCGGTCACGTGGGCGCCGCGAGGCCCCGCCCCCACGGCGTCCGCCCCGCTGCCCGGCCCGGAGGGCGGGAACCGGCCGAGCCCGCTCGGGGGCCTGGAGAGGGGCCGGGCTGGGGGTGATGCGCAGGGCCAGGGCTGGGTCTCCAGGCCTGCTGTCTGTCAACTGGGCTTGGGTGGGTGGTGGGAGCGTGGCTACTCGTGCAGACATCCCTCCGGAGGGTCTTCGGCCCGGAGGAAAGGGAGTGACATTAACTTTGAAATGGACAGACTCCTGACACTGCATCGGTAGCTAATGTTTTTCACCCCCGCAGCAAGTCTTTTTATGTATAACATTGGATCGCTTGCAGTCTGGCCAAACCGGTTTGCATGCATACGTGTTTGAACGCTAACGAGATGAAGGCATGACCTTTCTTTCCATCTCTCCAAGATCGCTCAAAAGGAAAATGAAACCCAAGATTTATGAAGCAAGCGTTCTATAAAAATGATGAGCTCCCAGAAGCTGAGCAGAAAGGGATGGGTTGTATAGACAGAAAGAGTGAAGAAAGCAGGAAGTAACATGAGAAATAAGGAGCAGAGAGACTGGTGTGTTCCAAGTTGCTTTCTTTGAAGTATTAAAATAGGACCTTCTTGCCCCACTGCCCCCCAGTAAACAGAGCCGCACTCGTTAGTTGCTGTGGGTCTCTTTGGGTGTTTGTTTTGAAGGGATGTATGGTCCATTTTAAAAGTCAGTTTTTTCAAACATGGGTCCTGATGGCCACACTTGGAAATCAACCTGGAGGCCTTAACTGTGCCCGTTCTCCAAGTCCCATGTCCTGGGCTGAGGAGACATTTCTCTTGTACAAGTAATGATCTGAGTTTGGATCCTTAGAACCTACTCCAGAGGTGGGTCTGGCAGGTGCCGGAGAGAACAACGAAGATCCTCTTTCTGACATGGTAGACACCCTAGCTCTTCCTGTGAGGTGAGAGTCTAGTCAAGTAGAGATATGTCTCTGGGACAGTTCTGTGAGGGCAGTTCTAGGAAGGATTAATGAGGGGGGAACAACCTTTCCAGGGGTTGTGGCAATGAGGAAATTTGGGAATAACACCTGAAAGTAAAAGCAGGGAATGCCCTAAAGCATGTAAGGGGCAATCTGGTTTCTTTCCTTAGCTTGTTGCCCCTAAAACCTCTCCAGAGTATGTGAATAAGACCACTAGAGGCCTAATCATATGGTTTGAGATCTGGTTTTTCCTTACCTCTCTCTTTCCTAGCAATGTAAATGGGATTATTCTTGTCTGAAAACCTAGCATGGACACCTGAGGTGAGGACTGGCCAGCTCAGCCCTATCCAGTAAGTTTCCATAAAAGACTTCAATGAAGACCTCCAGGCAGGCCTCTTCATTTCTGGGAACCTCAGTCCTGGGCAGGAGCTCTGCCTGCTTTCCTTCTCTTAAACTCTACAAACTCTCTTAATAAAATCTGTCTAAACTTCTTCGTCTATGGTCTGTGGATTTCATTCATTGAAACGCATAGCATGAGAACCAGGAAGCTCCTGACTCAGGGGAAGTTTTGTGTGGTCATGAGCATCCAGCACCCTAACTCCTGAGATACATCCCAATCAAGAGCTGAGAAAAGCTCTGTCACTCTTAAAGACATTGCACATTCCCATAAAAGAATTATAAAATTATGAGACTGCCATGGGCATGGTGGAGAAAAATTAGGTTCTTTATCTGACTTGGTCACACTGTGAATAAGTCCATTTTCCTGTACCGATGCCTATTTCCTCATTTCCTCTGAGTTACAGGG
This sequence comes from Zapus hudsonius, assembly GCA_004024765.1. NCBI lineage: Eukaryota > Metazoa > Chordata > Mammalia > Rodentia > Dipodidae > Zapus > Zapus hudsonius. The sequence goes on from PVHP010012348.1 coordinate 25,868, forward strand.
AAACAGAGGCCACAGGTAATGGTCCTGACTATCCCTGTTTCAAAAGAACTCCATCAACCTGAATCATGAAATCACATAGTTCCTTCTGCTTTAACCCTTAAAATAAAGCAACCAGATGTTTCTTCTATCATCAGTTGTGATGGGAGCTGTTGGCGTCAGAGCCTGGGCATTGGCAGTTCTATCAAGCTAGGTTTGTCTACCCATCCTCAACAGTCCAATTAAATTAGTAATGAGAGCTGAAAAAATTTTTTTCAATGTGGCCACGTTAGGAAGAGGGGCAAAGAGGTCCATGACTACCCCTAACCAGTTCCATCTTCAGAGACCTAACATGAGGTTTCTGTTTAAGTAGATGGCCAGAGGTCCGCATATCTCAACGGTCTCTCCTGAAAGGTGATCTGTTGAACCAACTGGCACTATACTCCCAACTTTTCCTTATCCCACCTTGAGATTTCTGGGGAAATTCCATTTTTTTGAGGTCCATTGTTTCAATAGTTTAAGAGTCACAGGGATGGACACAAGTGTCTTCAGAATATCTTCATTCCTGCCAGGCTCAATGAGTAAAATGCTATTCATACAAGCCTGAGGAGTTGAGATTGGATCCCCAGCACCCAAGTAAAATCCAGGCACAGTGAGGAGGTGGAGACAAGAGAATCCTCGGGGCTTGCTGATTAGTCAGGCTGAATTGAATCAGTGAACTTTACGTTCAGTGAGAGACTCTGTCTCAAAAAAGTACACTGGAGAGTGATGTGGAAGACATCTAATATCTCCACATGCATGTGCACCTACACATAGATGAGCACCCATATTCATACACGCACACCACACACACATAAAAGAAAGATGACATCAATACACATAAATAATTTTATCATTTTGAGTTAATTTAATTTATTTATTTCAGAGAGAAAGAGAGAGAGAGAGAGAGAGAGAGAGAGAGAGAGAGATGAAAGTGAGTATGGGTGCACCAGAGCCTCCTGCTGCTGCAAATAAACTCTAGAGGCAAGCACTGCTTTATGCATCTGGTTTTATGTGGGTAGAGAAATCAAACCCTGGCTGTCAGGCTTTGCAAGAAAGCACCTTTAACCACTGAACCATCTCTTCAGCTCACCTACAATGCATTGCACTAAACATGGGAATGAGAAGGGGCACTATATCCATGGCAAAGCATGGCTGCAGGCTTAAGAGTTTCTGGTTTTCTGGGAGAAATGGGCATGTATACATGACCATAGCTCTTATGACAAGAATAGGAACTAAATAATACACACACAATGGCTATTCATTCTGATGGGAGAAATCAGGGAAAAAACATTGTTTCATCTAATGAAACAATGTGGATGACCTCTTGACAATTTCCTTGGGCATAAAAGATGGCTGAGCAAACATCTATTTTTTTAACATCTATTAATGAAACTTATACAGGAAAATATTATAGACAAATTTCAAATGTAATGCCCCAAATTGCTAGAATTGTACTGAATGTCTTTAGATTTGCAAGTGGTATTTGTCTTGGAGTATTTAGGAGTTCCCAGTGTTTGAAAATGTACAGTGTGCTCCTGGAAATACAAAGTAGTAATACACTAAACCTATTAATTGATCGTGTTTGTACTGTGGTTTATTTATCTGGTGTGTGTGTGTGTGTGTGTGTGTGTGTGTGTGTGTGTGTGTGCACCATGGCTGAGTGTGGTGGCCACTGCACACCTTTCAGTTTTTGAGGTGACCTTCTACCTCATTCAAAACAGGTTCTCTTGTCATTGCTGTGTTTACCAGACCAGCTGGTCTAAAAGCTTTCAGGGAAGTCTCCTGTTTCTTCATCCCTTCTCTCCTTGGACACATTAGAGTTACTTAGGCAGCCACAGCTTCTGGCCTTTGGGTGAACCCTGGGGATCTGAATTCGGGCACATAGCATTGTGCAGCAAGCGCCTCATCCAGTGAGCACTCGCCAGACCCAGTTTGGTTTTATGAGAGCATCTTACACTGTGGCCCAGGTGATCAGGGCATCACTATGAACCCCAAGATGGGGTTGCACTCATGCAATCTTTCCATCCCTTCGTCCCTCATGCTGGGATTGCAGGTGTGTGCCACCATGCCTGGCTCTAACTCCACAAGAACAAGTCTTGAAAAATCTATTTCGTTTTATGAATTTTTAAGATTTATTTATTTCAATTAGCATCCAAACTATGAGGCTTCATTATCGCATTTTCAAACAGAATTTATTTTTGTTAAATCTCTTCCCCTTCTTTCTCCTTGATTCTCCTGCTGCCCCTGCCTGTACCCTTCAATCCCAAACCTCCTTTCTGATTTAACATCACATGTAGTATTGCCATCCCCATTTCCTCAGACCTATCTTCTCTCTTATTGTACCTATCCTAGCTTTATAATCTAACCCTAACACATATATGTTCACACACACACACACACACACACACATTTGCTAGGATCCATATATTAGCCTTTCTGACTTTGGGTCATCTTGCTTAATCTAACAGTTTTCAGATTGATCCATTTTACTGAAAATTTCATAATTTCATTTTTCTTTACAGCTGAGTAAAATCCATTTTGTGTGTGTGTATCCTATGTTCAATATCTATCTATCTGTTGATGAAACTTTTACTGTTTCTATTTCCTTGCTACTGTGAATAGTATATAGTAATAAATATGATATGCAAGTTCTCTGTGGTAGGATATAGTCTTTTAGGTATAAGCCCAGGAGTAGTATAGCTGGCTCATATGGTAGATCTAGGAAACCTTCACTATATATAGTATATATATATAATTTTTATATGTGGTTAATTAAATGTAAAATGCCCCCCCGCCTGAAGTGTTTATGATTAAGCCTCCTCTCAGTCCCTTGCTGGTGGAGCCTTTGGAAGATGGTGCCCACCTGCATGAGGTGTGTCACTAGGGGCAGACCCTGAGGTTGATTATTAGCCCTTAGCTTGCCGGTTTTAGTTTGGCTCATTCTCCTATTGCTGTTGTCTACCTACTGTGGCAGAGGTGATGTCCAGTCTCTGCTCATGCCATCGTTTCCCTGCCCTCATGAAGTTTTCCCTGGAGACTGTAAGCCAGAATAAAAGCTTTTCCTTCCATCAGCTGCTTTTGGCCAGGTGCTTTCTCCCAGCAATGAGAAGGTGGCTACAACATGGCTGTATTGCGTTATACTCCTAGCAGCCATGAGGTAGGTCTCTTTCCCCGGTCCCTTTTCTAAACTTGCTGTCATTACTTTTCTTGATGACAGCCACTCTGACTTGGGTGAGATGGAATCTCAAAGCAGTTTTGATTTGCATTTCCCTGATTGCTAAGGCTGTTGGACACTTCAAAATATTTATTGCCCATTGTTGTTTCTTCTTTTGAGAACTGATGTTTCATTTCACAAACCCATTTATTACTTAGCAATTTTAATTTTTTGGTATTTAACTTTGATGTTTTTTATAAGCTCTAAGTACTAAACCTCTGTCTGAAGTATAGCTGGCTAAGATTTCCTCCCAACCCATAGGCTGTCTGTTCACTGGGCTGATAGTTTCCTTTGCTGTGAAAAAGTTTTTTAGTTTCATGTGGTCCTGTTTATTAGTTGTGGGGGCTATTTCTTGTGCTGTTGGAGCTTTTCCAGAAAGTTCTTGCCTATACCTATGTATAGACTGAAATATTCCCCCCCAACCCCAGTCATTTCAACATTGAAGGTTTTAAGTGAAGAACTTTGTTGCACTCTGAATTGGGAAAATAAGTTTCAAAAGAGTTATTAGTGAATCTGACATGCAACATTCCTGTCATGGTTTGATCCAGGTGTCCCCCACAAATGAATATGCTCTGAATGATCGATCCCCAGCTGATAGTAGTTTTGGAATTTGAACCTCCATGGAGCTGTGCTGTTGGGGGCAGGCTTATGAGGTTATAAGCCAGCTTCCCCTTGCCAGTGTTTGGCACACCTTCCTGCCTCTGTTTGCAGTGCTGTCGTGGAGGTGATGTCCACCCTCTGCTCATGGTGTCATTTTCCCTGCCATCATGGAGCTTCTCCTTGAGTCTGTAAGCCAAAATAAACCCTTTCCTCCATAAGTAGCTTTTGTTTGGGTTTTTTGTTGCAGCAACAAGAAAAAGGTTAACTACAATAATTCCTTCAGGTTTTCTTCCTCAGGACAAAGTGAGTCAGGGAGATTTGTTTGTTTTTCTTAGTTTTGTATCAGTTGGGCACTGCCAATAAATTCAGAGATAAGCCAAAGTATCTGACTCCAACATAAACAAAGATACTGGGAATCTTCCTTTACTCAACACATTATGAAATGAGGGAGAGTTTCCAGGAATCACTGTTCTGTGAAGAGGAAACATATTGGTAATCAAAAGAAATCAAGTCCCTGTTGTCATGCTTATATGCTTCGAGGAGACAGAAATCAAATACTAAACAGATAGATTATACAATGCCTGATGGTGGGTGTTGCAGTCAACCTCATTGCTGAGACAAAGAACCCAACCAAAGGCAGTTGAGAGGGGAGGAATTGGCTTACACACTCAAGGGAGAGCTCCATTATGGCATGAGCAGAGGGTGGACATCACCTCCGCCACAGCACTGCAAACAGAGGCAGGAAGGTGTGCCAAACACTGGCAAGGGGAAGCTGGCTATAACCCCATAAGCCCACCCCTGACAACATAACTCCAACAAGGTTCCAATTCCCAAACTGTAATGAGCTAGAGATCAAGCACTCAGAGCACACAAGTTTATGGGGGGGCACCTGGATCAAACCACTACAGTGGCTGATAAATGCTCAAAAGAAACAAGTAAGGGAATCAAAAATATTTTCCTCAGACAGGCTCGTCAGAGTAAACTTTTCTGAGGGTGTAATGTTCAGCTTCAATGGAGTTAAAGGGCCTCATTCACACTTACACTCTGAATATCTTTAAATGGCCGCTGAGTGCATTGATAATTTATCAACCTGTGTTCCTCACAGAACATTGTATTGTACTGAGAACACAGTGTGAAACCACCTCCACACTTTCCTTAAGAAGCTTGGGGCTTCTGAAGTTCGGAGATGCAGACACTTTCTTTATAGTCTGCAACTGGAATGTTCCTCCAAGGCCTGTTTGTTGAAAGCTTGTCCACCAGTCTGTGGCACTGTTGCGAGATGAGGCCTGGGAACAAGAAGGAAGTGGGTCACTTGGTACGTGCTCTTGGATGCCCTGACTCTTGCCTTTGCCTGTTCATTCTTTGCTTCCTAGCTACCATGATGAGAACAGACCTCCTCCACTAGGTTCTCCTGCCACCACAGGCCCCAAGAAGCAAGGCCAAGTGAACACAGGGCTGAAACCTGTGAAAGCAAAAATCAAAATAAATCCGCCATTTAAGATAAAGTTTAAAATAAAATTTCATAAATAGTTCCAGCTTTTAAGTTGATTATCTCAGGAAACAGTAACAGAAAGCTGATTAACATATTTTTCTCCTTTTATTGAAGATTAAGATTTTAAAGAGAAATTATAACTTTAGGCTGTTTTGCTAAAGGCCCCTACAGATCCTCTTAACTCAGCTATTAGAAATGAGGAGGAAGGGATTCAGGGAAGGAATAAATAACCATGTCAGCCACTTCAGCATATGCAACTTTAATAAACCCAAAGGAAAAAAAGACATCCCAAATGTACAAGTGAAAAAGATCCGAACAGTTGACACAGGCTTAGTTAAGAACTATTTTGTATACACCTGCATTAGGTTCCAAGAAGTTAGCCTATGTGTGGTTTTATTTCCTCAGACTCTTGGGTGCCACCTTTTGGTGAAGATGCTAATACTTAATTCACATATCTTCCAAAAGAAAGACTGTTTCCAAAACTGACAACACCATATCTCATATCAGAGCATATTCAGACCATGTAGGGTATATCAACCTGTCACTGTCCTTCTGTCATAATGTAGGTTATTCTAGCCACATGGGTCCCCTAAGCAACTCCACACTGAGTGCTCCCAAGTAAAAGTCCATGAATAAAGCTGAGTCCTGACCAGTGTGCCACCATAGGCCCAAGCCCAGGTGACCCTACCTGCCCTGCTCACTGTCAGTTTCCAGTTCATCTGTGTTGACGACTTGGGAAGGCATGGAGGCCAGGGGCTGCTGGAGCAAGACTCACCTGGGAGCTGCTCCTTTGTCTGGGATGATGCTCCGGCTGGGAGTGCATGGAGTTAAATAGCAGCAGATTCTTTCACTGGCCTTCTGAGTGTCCTCCCTACGATTACCAGGAACCATTTTTCCAGATGCCAGCTCCTTCTCACTTTCCTCTTCGCTCTCACACATCTTCTCCACCACAGAGGTGCAGTGAAGGAAGGAGAAAGCATGTATGTGATGGAGGGAACGTGTGCAAGTGCTGATGACTCACTTGCTCTTGCCTCTTTCTGATTCCATCTCTGGTTCTGTTCACATGTGCTTTGCCAAAACAGGCTGGCAGAAGTTTGTTGCGGGTACTGCAAGATCATGTGCCAGCACCAGGCCCTAGAAAGCTTCCTGCTACAGTCTGACAGCTCACCTGGGCTGTGGTAGGGTTCGTGGGCTTGTGCATGCCTTGGAATGGATCTCCCAGTCGCTGAGGGGGACCTGACATGAAACCAAGTCCCAGTGGTATGCTTGGGAGAGGGCTTTCTACTGGGGCTACTGGAGTTTTAAACACCTGTGACTTGAGATGAAAGGTTTCTTTCTGGCTCAGGAAAGGTACAGTAGGCTCCAAGCTTCCCCTAAGGCTCAGAAGACTGGAAGAAGCAGGTCTCTGCACTGGTTGACAGAGAGGTTTCTGAAGGATGTTCTTGGGGAAAGGCCGGTCTGGGAACTCAGCAGGAGCCAACAAATGGCTTTGAAGGTTTTAGTTGACTTGGGGTTGAGAAGACAAAGTCCCACTTGCCTCCACAGCACTCTAGCTTGTTGAACGCAGTCACATCTTCACCTTTCCCGAGTTGTGGATTGCTGGTGACAGCACTCAGTGTCTCCTCTAAATGCCCTGCCATGAAGGAAGTTATAGGCTTCATTTGTTGGTCCACACTCAAGCCCCTGAGCCCTGCTTCTACCTGCCCTGGAGCGTGAGCTGACTTTAAGGTTTTTTTATTTGCAGAAAGGCTACTCCTCCACTGCATTCCACTATGCCTTGAGGCCATCCTTCACCCTGTTCTTTTTCTATCTCTGATCATCTTCAAATATCTTATCATCAAAGCCAGACTTACGGGTCCAGCTGAGAAACATGCTGGTTCTCCTTTAGTGTGTGAGTCATTGCTTCTACACTCACTGAAGCCACGTTTACTATCCCCCAAATCCCTCCTGAAATGCTCATCTTTTTAAAAAAATATTTATTTATTTGCAGAGAGGGACAGAGAGAGAGAGAGAGAGAGAGAAAGAGAGAGAGAATGAGAATATGGGCACATCAGGGCTGCAAACAAACTCCAGATGTATACACCACTTTGTGCATCTGGTTGTAATGTGGGTACTGGAAAATTGAATCTGGGCCTTTAGGCTTTGCAGGCAAGAACCGTAACCACTGAGCCATCTCTCAAGCCCCAAAATGTTCATGTTTGAGTCCCCCTCATCCCACAGGTCCTCATCACTAAGATGTCATCCCTTTCAAAGATCAGGGCAGAGGTTATCCTCACACTGACAATCCTTTGTCCACCAAGCAGGTGCCATCCATCACTAGCTTTGTTCAGTGGACCTCCTGAGCTTCGGGAGCTAACAACACTGTACCCTGGCAGACTCCTCCAAAGCTCTTCTCTGTGGTCTGAAACCATCATCCAAGTCATCTTCTTCCGATGCTAGTGGTATCTTCTTGAGCACCAGGGAGAATGGTCTGTAGCTGACTCTTTTCAGGCTTCCATCTGGTGACTTCCTCTCTGAAGCTGGGTACAGAGGAATGCCACTTCCCAGGGTCTCACATGCCTTCACTGTCACATTTTTCAAAGAAACATAAAGGTCTTTTTTGGGATGGGGGGTTCTTTTACATCCAAGAGCTCCTCTTTTGCATAGTGAAGAGGGGATTTGGAGGTGAGCCGCTTCTTCAGTTCAAGGACAGCACCTCCATTTCCTGTCCACCCACACTTCTCTTCTATAGCTTCCTGGTCTACCTTTTTTTTGTACCAGACAGTGGTAGAGAAGTTCCCCAAAGTAGAGGCAGGAAGGAGATTGGTTGGGGCTGAGACCAGGGAAGTCTCATATTTTTCTAACTAGTTTTCTACTAAACAGAGCAGAAATTCCTCCTCAGTGAAAGGCTGTCATTGGATATACTGGTAACTTTGCTTTTCAGCTCATCATCACTACATAGTTCTGTACTAGACAAAGAACACTTCACATTAAGCTGCTTAGAGTATATATATGCATGGGGTGTTCCAGGATCACTTGCCACTGCAAATGAACTCCAGACACATGTACCACTTTTGCACACAGGGCTTTATGTGGGTGCTAGGGTATTGAACCTGGGCTGGCAGACTTTCTAATCATGTACCTTGGACCACTAAGCCATTTCCCCAGCCCCAAGAGTATGATATTTTTGATAAGCCAACGAGGTACCATATCACAAATGTCTGTTTGCATAACTCTGTTTCTGATGGAGAAAGGAATTTTAGAAAAGTTAGGGGCACCAGTGTCCAAAAGCAGATCCCAAGAAGAGATGTCCAGTCCTCAAACTGGACCCAATGATGAGGTTTTAGTGTGTAGTGTGGTACTCAATCTAGTAGAGGTCTTAGGACCCTGATAATTACCTTAGATTCCTAGAGAACTGTCTCAAGTGCACACGTGTGCTTTCACTAGAAATGATTCCTGACCACCTACCAGTGACCTAATGTTCTCAATTCCCCTTTGAAATATTCCAACTGATTATCATAAAAGACGAAAGGCTCACAGTTTCCCTTCTTCTGCCCTGCACGTATGCTCCCTGCAGCTCAGTGAAATGCTTACCAAGAGTCAAGTATATTTGCCCTCAATCTCTTTATATCCATTGTGCTCCTCATAATTATGTAATTTATAAAATTACACCAATTGATGAAACTTGATTCTGTAAAGAAAAGACTTGTTCTTCTATGAAAAGCAAGGAAAATGGTTTGGAAAAATCAGATAAAGACAAGTGCTAACCATTGAATTAATATAGGCAAGATGGTAATAAAATTTAAAAAAGTAAAAGACCTGAATTTAGTAGAATTCTGCATTCAATTTGCTTAGCAAAAGTCTTTACTATATCTCTTCAAGTACAAAATGAAACATAAAATTCAATGCAAAGCACTAGGGATAAAGCCATGTAATAAAGGCCATTCAGAACTCCAGTCAGAGGGGCTTCACTTAAACCAAAGGCCTTAATTAATGACTGGAGGCTAAGTAACCAAGTTTTGAAAAAATGCTTGAGCTGCAGAGATGGCTCAGCAGCTAAGTGTGTTTCTTGCATAAGCATGAGGTCCTGAAAGGGCCTGAGACCACCTGAATCCAAAACTCTAGAACAGGTAAACAACTGGGTGTGGCCATATGTGCCACTGACCCCAGTCCTGCAAAGGGGAACAGAGGCCAAGGAATTGGCCAGGTTTACCAAAAACAGCAAGCTCTAGTATCAGGAAGAGACTCCAGCTCAGGCACCACAGGGAACATCCATGTGCACAGCACACACACTACATACACACAAGCAAAATGAAAATGCCCCCCCCAAATAAATAAAAGATAATGCCCAAGGAATACACATGGATAAGCTTTGTGTCAGATGCCTAAAATGTGGCCCACTTAAAAGTGGTCCAATTCAGAGAAAAGAAATAATAGTGCTTAAAATCTAAAGAAAAGTTTGGTTCTTATTCACATAAAAGTGTGGATTGAAGTTTGTGGTCACAAATGAAGCACAAAATCGTGATAAGTAAGATATAACAAAAATTTATTTCTTCCATAATTGTCCAAGTGAATAACATTAGTCAGCGGAAAGCTCTCCTCCACATGGTGATTCGGGCTTCCCTTTCCAGTATTACAGTTCCTCTAGTTGAGTTCCTTGTGGGTGATGTTTTGTTTTTCAAGACAGGCCTGGAACTCTAAGTTCTGGCTACAAATCATATCTATTTGTTGTAGTTTGTGATTCCCCCATAGAATTAGGCATATTATTAAAACTTGTATTCCCAGCCATCTGGCTGAAGAAGTGCCCCTGGGGTGGATCCTGGGTTCCAGCCTTAAGATGTGTTTGGGGGCCGATCCGGTTTCCAGCCCAACGGTGTAAGAGAGCAGTGTGAGCTCAGCAGGGTCTCAAACCGTTTTGCTATTGGTTTTGTGTTCACTGCTTTTGGTGTTTGGTGATGATTAATTTTTTCTCTGCTTGGATGTATGGAAGCAGCTTCTTCTGCCATTGATGGAACTTCCCCTTGGATCTGTAAGCTTGAAATAAATCCCTTCCTCCCACAAACTGCCTGGTTTGGATGCTCATCCCAGCAACTTGAAACTAACTACAACATTGTTGTCGGAATAGTTATATTGCTTTATAACAAGTCACTTCAAGCACAACAGCTAAAGACAATGGATAGTTGGATGAAATTTGGCTGGTCCCTTGGCTTTGGATCTTTGAGAAAGCCACAGTTGAAGTATTGTCCATCTGGACTCATCTCCAGGACCCATTTGAGCAGGATTTGCATTCAAGCCCACTTACGGACTTTGGCAGCCAAAAAGTCCTATTGGTTATCTCCAGAGAAACTAGTTGCTTACTGTGGGGTTTCTCATAAGACAAGGAGGGAGAGAGCAGGAGCAAAAGCCAGAGCTACATCAGAATGTTCTGTGTTCTGATCTCAGAAGTAAACTTCTATCACTTTTGTTATATTCTGTGAGAAGTAAATCACTACACCCAGCCTCTATTCAGAGGAAGAAATTCTACAAGGTTTTGAACACCAAAAGACAGGGCCATTGGGCAACATTTTAGAGTCTATCTATCACAAGGAGCAGGGAAATAATACTATAGTTTGAACATGGGTCAAAGACCCATGTGTCTAGGCCTGGGCCCTTGGAGTTACGCTCCTGGGTGGCACTGTGAGCCATTAGGAGGCAGAGCCTAACTGGAAGTCCTTAGGTCATTGGAGACATGTCCATGAAGGGAGCTTTATGGCTCTGACCCATCCTCTCTCTGCCTGGTGGCTCATGATGTAAGCAGTTTACTAGGCCACATGCTTTCAACCATTGTCCTCTGGTGTCCTTACCAGAGATCGAAAACTCTCAGGCCATCGGCTTCGCATTGCTGACACAGAGCACTTGACCAAAAGCAGCTTATGGAAGGAATGGGTTTAGTTTGGCTTACAGACTCGAGGGGAAGGAAGCTCCATGATGGCAGGGGAGATGATGGCAGGAGCAGAGGCTGGACATCACCTCTTGGCCAACATCAGGCGGACCATAGTGTGAGGAGAGTGTGCCAAACCCTGGCAAGGGGAAGCTGGCTGTAACATCCATAAACCCTCCTCCACCCAATAACATAACTCCTCTAGTAAAGATCCCAACCCCAAATTGCCATCAGCTTGGGATCAAGCATATAGAACACATGAGTTTATGGGAGACACTTAATTCAAACTACCACACCATCCAATCTTGGAATGAAGTCTCAGAACCATGAGCTACATAAAACTTTTCTTTTTATAATTAATTGCCTAAGGTATCTTGTTATAATAATGTGAAGGTAACTAAGTCAGAAAACTGTTACCAAGAAGTGGGACCATTATTATACAACTGAAGATTCTGAGGACCCCTGGGCATTGATTAGTGTGAGAGGAGTTTGGATGACCAAGCTAGAGAAAGCCTAAACTGCTCTTTAGAGTAGCTTGATGTTGGGCAATTCTGGTGAGAGCTCGGAAGGTTAGGACGCTGATAAAAAAAATATGGGTTCTAAATGTCATGCTGATGAAATGTCAGACTGGAGCAAGTATTTCTTGAGGGAATATATGAAAAGGCCATCTTTGTTGCACCATGGGACAGAATTGGACCATGCCCTGGGACTTCGTGGGTGGCTGAGCTTTAAGGTGATGGACCAGTTTACTTGGACAGAGGGATCATATGACATCAAAATATTGAGGCAAGGGAATTACAGGGTTCCTTTAGCTAAATTTTCAGTGGGAATCAGGAGCAGAAAGAAATATCTGAAAGACTTGTAGCTTGGCCAGGAAAGAAAGCCTATAAAGGTGTGGCCACAATGGTGTGCTTGCTAAAAAGCCAAGTGATTTGGGCAACAGGAAAGATGCTTCAAGGGCATTTTAGAAGCCAACAAGGTCACAGCCCCACACAGGTTACTAACTATAGAAACATAAACTTCTTTCAAAGACTTTCCAGAGTAGAATCATTTCAGAGTAAAGCTTTAGATTACCCTGTAGGCCCAGGGTGACATCGAGGTTCTGTTCCCAATGTTTAGCAATATCCATGATTCATGCGGGTATAGAATACCTTATGCTTTTAGTAAACATTGGTGTTACCCACATGGGGCTGACTTTGCTGGAATGAAGAAAGGAAGAGTTATATAGTCATGGCATCTTCCAGTGAGATTTCAAAAGACAGTCTAGAAGGGCTGTCATCGTGTTGCAGGGTTGAGGTTGCAGCAAGCTTTCTCCAAAGAGGTGGGACATTGTAGAGCTCTGTGAGTCAATCAAAGCTGCAGTGGAGGAACTAGGAAGACAAAGATGCCTTTAATGTGCAATGTCTGCAGGCACCATGCAGAGCCAGCCCAAATATAGGGTAGCAGCTGCAGTCTGTTGAAGCCCATAGGCCTTCACAGTGTGCCTTGAGGCCAGAAAAGGAACTTTGCACTTTGATGTTTGCCTGCTGAGTTTTAGTCTTAAAGTAGCCCCAGAGAGGGTTAGGTGAGAAGCTGGGGGTGAGCCTAAGCTTCAGTGGAGAGACCTTAGCATGCTGGAGATGTTAGGAACATGGAGTAATTGTCTGCTCAGAAAGACTGAACAATGAATGGGTTCAGCCCAAGACAGGCCATGTGAGCTGCAAATAGGGGCATGGCTGCCTGAACCTGTTGGAGCTCACATCAGGACCCAGACCTGGATACTGGGCACAGAAAGGCAGGACTTGTTTTCTCTGCCAGTTTTTGATCTACCTTCCATATATACCTTCATTCTTCCCTTTGGAGTGGAAATGCCTACTTTGTGCCGTTATGTATATATTGGACCTTGAACGCTTGTTTGGAGGTTCTAGCAAAGGAGTTCAGCTGCTCAAATGCCCATGACTGAGGGTTGGTCCTTCTCTACCATTGGAGCAATGGAGGCCAGTCATTTTCTTCAAATGAGCACACAACTTCAACAGGCATGCACATTCAGCGGTGAGGGAGGAAGGGGCCAACCACCTAGCCAGCCACATCAGTCCAATCAACCCTGGCATCAACCCGGTGATAGATAGCACAGCCATTTCACACTTATATCCTGCCATTGCATCCTAGAAGGATGGGACTTCCTTTCTTGATGGTACAGTGGCTCACAGCTAAAATTTCACAGCCCCCAGTCTCAGCAGAGACATTAAACTTCAAATGGTATTGGAACATTATGAGAGGTTACTAGCTTTTGGAGGCCATAGGCAGAGTGTTTCGGATTGAATGTGAAATGTCTCCCACAGGCTTATTGGAAATGCTTCATCCCCAGCTGTGGTACTATTTTTGAGAGGTTGTGGAAAATTTGGAGGTCAGGGCTAAATGGAGAAAACAGGTCATTGGAGATTCGGTAACATTAGCTCCTTCCGGGAACTCTCTCTATTTCCTGTCTACCATGAGGTGATGAACCTGTTCTAGCTCAAGCTCCCACAGCCATAATATTCTGCCCAAGAGACCACAGGCTAAATATCTGAAACGATAAGCCAAAATAAATCTTCCCTCCCCTCTCAAGTGCACTCAGGTAATTTGTCACAGAGATGAAAAAGTAACAAATATAGCTTAGTACCAATATTTGAGTGTATTTGTGATGAGTCTTATCCTGTGCCCTGGTTTTGTCCTATGTCTGCATTGATATCAATAACCCACCGGAAGTTGATTTTTATAAATAGTGTGAGATAAGGATCCTGATCAGTCCCCTCTCCATGTGGCTCTTAAATTTCTTCTACACAATTTACTGATCAAATCTCTGTTATTAATGTCTAGTATTCATTATTCTCCAGGGCTATCTATGACAACCATCTAAGTAGCCACACTTATGTGGTCTATTCTGGACCTTGATCTGTTTAACTGCTTAAAAGTTTATATAGAAATAAAGCCTTGTAAAATAAGACTCACTATCCTCACTATTCTGTAGACTCCCCCCCACCCCACAAAATTTTGTTCTTCTCTTTAAAAGAATTGGTGCTTCTGACCCTGTCCATATCCAGAACAGGCAAATCTACAGAGGCAGAAATCTGATGAGGCTAACAGAAGGAAAAGTTGATGGTGGTGACTCAATGAAGGAAATATTGCCTTTTGGAGGGATGAAAATATTTTTGACCTAGATAAAGGTGATGTGTGTTCACTGTGTTATACCACTTCAAATGTTTGGTGTTCTATTAAATGAATTTTACCACAGTTTTTAAAACGCATTCATTCATTCTTTCTCTCTCCTTCTCTTCCCTCTTCTTTCACTATTTCTTATCACTTTTTGTGAGACTCTGTTGGTGCTATGTAGTCTTCATCCTTAGCATCAGGATTACAGGCCTTCAAAAATGACAAGAAATTAGAAAGGAATTCAAATCCTAATGAAAAATAAATACATAAAAACACCAGTAAAAGGTAACTACCCTGGTAAATATAAAATAGTGTTAGAACTCTATTTTTGTTGTAATTCTTTTTCCTCCTACATGATGAAAAGACACTTGCCAAGAGCCAACATGACAAATGGCTATTGATGAATGACTGTTCTAGAAGAAGGCAATGCCAAGTACAGCACCAGCACGAAGAAGGGCAAGGAGCAAAGGTTTAACACTACTGACATTAATTTAATCTGAACTAGATTATTATAAATGGGATGTTAATTATAATCCCCTGTGCTACCCAAAAAATATAACTAGAAAAATTATAAACATGATGAGACAATTAAAATAACATTCCAAAAGTTATTAACATAAAGTTAAGTTTGACAACCCCTGGTCTCAGTCATCGGTTCCTACCCTCGCTGAGCTGTTGACCAAAGTGACCCATGAGGTTCCAAAAACAAGACAGAATTTTTTCAAAGCTCTTGAGTGCCCTCCCCAGGCCTGAGGCAAAAACCCTGTTGCTGAAGAAACCACAGAATGCCATCGATCAGCATCAAGAGACCCTGCGAGGTCCAGAATGGTAACCAGCCCCCAGATGGTAGTTAGTGTAATGCTGGAAGCTGCCAGGGGAAGCTGGTCAACGACAGCTGGAGTAAACAGAAACCACTGGCATGAAACACAGTCTGCTGCCGTGAGTAGGCTGACCACACTTCCTACTGGGAGAGAACAGCGAACCAAGAAAGGAGCACTTGTGCAATGGAGGAGCTGGGGTATGGGGGAGACAATCAACAGCTTTTAAATTCAGCCAAATATTCCACTTAGTGAGGGGAAGCCCTTAACTGGAACTGGGGACTTAGGGCTATATGCACCGGACCACGGACTCTTGGGCTCCCAAGAAAAAATGCACTATGGGAGTGTTTGACAGAAAGGCTACTAAAAATAGAACCTAGGTAATCAAGAATTGTGTATATTTGTTAACCTATACTGATCTCACTCTCCGATGGAGATTGTGTTTGTATTTTTCAGGATGCAGCGAGAGAGCTGTGGCCCATCCAACCATACCAACCAACCATAGGCCGATAGCTGAGATCCTGGCAAGAGATGAGCCACCACAGCCATAGCGTGGAGGATCCATATGGAACCCCGCAGAGAATGACGGGATGAACAAGGGACCCACAGCCACAGACATTTAATCAACACAGGATAACCCAGTGAGACAGAAAGCAATGATTTTCGACACAAAGACTCTTAAATTCTCAACAATAAAGCAGCCTTAATACTCACCCACCATGACTCAGGGAACTGAGCAGAAGAGGGGGCGGAAAGATTGTGAGAGCCATGGTGGGGGAGAATATCCAGAGGCATGATGCCCCTGAGTAACAACATACTAGGGCCAGGTGAACCCGGCTGAATACTAAGATATCCATGGTCCCCTGCCCCAAGGACTGATCCAGATGGCCCACGGAGGAGGATATCCAACTGATTGGGGATGGGGAAGTGGGGCATCGGGGAACTGGGGATAACAACTCACCTTTTGCCCACTAAATAATGTAACTCATTATGGACAATAAAAATAAATAAATAAAAGATCTCATAAACATGTAGAAAATGACAGGTATAAGTCCTATTTGTCAGTAATAGATTAAGAACTCAAAAATATTTAGAACAATTTAATTTTTTAAAAACCATGGCAAAATGATGAGGTGGTGCCAGGGTCTCACAACACAACACAAACAAAAACAACCCCCCACCAAAACAATAACCAAAAGCCATGATCTAACTCCAAGCTATGCAGAATAAGACAAAGAAAAAAATTTGTAATAATTTTAGAGTGAATCTTTAGCATAACAAAGCAATTATAATATATCTGCACCTAACAACCGAACATAAGGAATGAAAACTGACAGAATAAGAAAAGGAAGTAGATCTTAAGACAATAATAGAGACTATAATATCTTATTTTCAATTAAAAAAAAAAGACTAGGAGAAACTAAGTTCTTGTACCCAGACAGCAGGAAAGAGACCTTGAGGGCATCTCATGAATTGGCAAGATCCCACCCATCAAGGCTCACAGGTTTATAAGATTAAAGTCATTTGAAAGACTTTTCCTTGAGAGTCTTGGGATTCTATGTGCACACAAAGTTGCCTAGAAAATTCCTTTTCCAGAATTCGTTTCACCATGCTCAACTTCCCAGGAATTCAGTGGCTGTTGTAACCATGGTCCAAGGGGGCTGGATACAGCTCAAACTGGTTCCAGACTTTTGTATTATCAATCAGCACAATTCTGGTTTTGCAAACGAAATGTAAGAGTGCCCATGGAGGTTTCCACCAAGATTTCAAAGAAAGGCAGGAGAAGTCAGACAGTGTGTGGCTGAGTCAGTATCTCTTCAGACAGCCTCCAAACGGCTGAAGTGCAAAGCTGTGAGGGAAACTTAAGCTATGATGGAGACTCCAGGGTATTGGGGCTGCCAAGAATGCGGGGTGTCTGCTAAGAAAAGAAACACCCAGCTAGCTCAAGAGAAAGGCCCTGTGGATTGCAAACCTCAAGGCCACAGGGACAAGCATGACCAATTCAAT
>PVHP010012349.1:0-43150 GCA_004024765.1 Zapus hudsonius
ATGGAACAAGAGGACTGGAGAGATGGCTCAGTGGTTAAGGCGCTTGCCTGCAAAGCCTAATGAGCTGAATTCGGTTCCTCAGGGCCCACATCAAGCCAGAGGCACAGTGTTTGTTTGCAGTGGCTGGAGACTCTGGTGTGCCCATTCTCTCTCTCTCTCTCTCTCTCTCTCTCTCTCTCTCTCTCTCTCTCTCTCTCTCTCTCTCTCTCTCCTTAATAAAAGAAATGGCATGAAGGCTTCCTTATTTTTTTTTCTTTTCTTTCTTTTTTTTTTTTTTGAGGTAGAGTCTTGCTCTAGCCAAGGCTAACCTGGAAATCACTCTGTAGTCTTAGGGTGGCCTTGAACTCATGGTGATCCTCCTACCTCTGCCCACCAAGTGCTAGAATAAAGGCGTGCACCACCACACCTGGCTTCTGTTTTTAATTTTATTTTTATGGAGTAGATATGTATGTGTAAGTGTGGGTACAAGTGTGCCACAATGCATGTGTGGAGGTCAGAGGACCTTCCAGTCAGGTCTCTCGTTGCTGTTGGAGCTGCTCACTGGGCTACCTGACCTGCGAGCTTCCAGATGGTTCTCCTGTTTCTTGCCACCCGTGTGCTGGGATTACAGTTGCTAGCTCTGGTGTCTGGTTTCACATGAGTTCTGGGGATCAGAAGTCAGGTATTCATATTGTATGGCAAGTGATTTATACACTGAGCCATCTCCTCAGCCTCCTTTTCTTAGTAGTTTTTTTGCATGAGTATGTGCGTGTCAATTGTCCCAGGAATCCGCCTGTCTCTGCCTCCCCAACATTAGGGTTACAGGCACACATTACCACTCCTGGCTTTCCAACAGGTCTTAGGATAGGAACTCAGGCCCTCACTTTCCCAGCATGCACTTCACCGATTGAGACAACTATCCGGTCCCTCCTTTTATATTTTTGCTTGATTTTTAAAATATTTTTATTTATTTGTTTGGAAGCAGAGAGACAGAGAAAGAAGACAGAGATAGTATGGGCATGCCAGGGCCTCCAGCCACTGCAAACAAACTCCAGATGCATGCACCACTTTGTGCATCTGGTTTATGTGGGCACTGGGGAGTTGAACTTGGATCCTTAGGTTCTGGAGGCAAGCGCCTTAACTGCTGAGCCATCTCTCCAGCCCTTGTTTGATTATTTTGAGACAGGGCCTTGCTATGCAACCCAGGCTAACCTTGAACTTGAGATCATCCTGCCTCAGCCTCCTGAGTGCTGGGCTTACAGGCATGTGCCACCATATCCAGCAGAGTGCTATTGTGTCACCGGGGTATTTTCTCCGCTGCTCTTTTTCTTCCTTGTCCCCAAACCCAGAGGCCTCACTGTGATGGAAACCTGTTTCCATCCCCAGGTCTTTACGGTGTTTTTCACTGCTGAAATGGTCTTCAAAATCATAGCCTTCGACCCCTACTACTACTTCCAGAAGAAGTGGAATATCTTTGACTGCATCATCGTCACCATGAGTCTGCTGGAACTGAGCATGGCCAAGAAGGGGAGCTTGTCTGTGCTGCGCACCTTCCGCCTGGTAACCTTTTCCTGTGGGCCTCTTGGGAAAGAAACTCCCACCCAGGTCCTGGGAAGCTGACACCTGGGCCACAAGCACTGTCATCTGAGGACTCTTAACAGCCGTTCTCCTGTTTCTCTTCCACCCTTGTGGGAGGAATGCAGGGCATGGCTCTGAAAAGCCCAAGATTTGGTTCTAGGAGTCCCAGATTAAAGCCCACGATTTGGATCCATGCATAAGGCATAGTGCTATACCCTTGCCATAAGGGACCTCATTTTATCATTATAACAACTCTGAGACATGCTTTTTTAAAATATTTCATTTATTCATTTTCAAGCACACACACACACAGAGAGAGAGAGAGAGAGAGAGAGAGAGAGAGAGCACCAGCGCTACCACCTTGTGGGTCCTGGGGAATTGAACCCAGGGCCTTAGGCACTGGAGGCAAGTGCCTTAACAGCTGAGCCATCCCTCCAGCCCTTGCTTTTAAAGTCCCCATGGGTTAGATAAGGAAAACAAAGACAGGGAATGTTAAATGATGACCCCTATGTCTTCCAGACTCCAAGACAGCAAGCAGGTGGCTGACCTGGATCTCAGATCCTCATGTCTTGACTCCTGAGTCCCAACTCCTTCCTGCCTCAAAGAGGCACTCTCTTATTCCATGGTGCCCCAAAGCACAGCGCATGCGCCATGCCTCCACACAGGAAAATCTATCTCCTGTACAGGGGATCCTACATTGCAAACTCAGCTCCAGGGCGCCCTCTACAGAAAGAGTCCCCCATTCATGTTCACCTGGCCTGCAAGCCACCCACTCTCACTCTCTAGAACTTTATTTGTGGACCAAATCTGTCAGATTCTCAGGAGGTTAGTCTGGAGTCACTGGAGACCCCAAGTCCACAGGTCATCTGGAGAAAGTTTGGAGTCTCAAGGACTCTTGGGGAGCAGATTTTAAAAACCTGAAGAAATGACATGGCTTTGAGAAAAGATATTCTCTCAGGACCTACTGGGAGCATAATGTCTAGTTTTGAAGAGTTTCTATATACTTATAGAAAGTATAAAAGAGAACAGAGCACCCAACAATGTCACCAAATGCAGCGAGGAAGTCACAAGGTTCATGTGAACTGGGAGACCTAGGACAGAAAGTCTGCTTGGGACTCTATCACAAGGGCCAAGGAGACACCTCTGGGCCCTGAGGGAAGCAGGGAAGGATGGCTCACTCCTTGTTGTATTAGTTATCTTTTCATTGTCGGGACAAAACACCTGACAAAAATCAGCTTAAGGGAGGGAAAAATTTATTTCATTTTACACTCCCAGGTCACAGTCCATAATGGTGGGGAAGGCATGGTGGCAGGAGCTTGAGGCAGCTGGTCACATTCAGTCCACAGTGAGGAAGCAGAGAGTGATGAAGGCTGGTGCTCAGCCACCTCTCTCCTTTTATCCAGTCCTG
Source organism: Zapus hudsonius (assembly GCA_004024765.1). NCBI lineage: Eukaryota > Metazoa > Chordata > Mammalia > Rodentia > Dipodidae > Zapus > Zapus hudsonius. Next base: position 2,966 of record PVHP010012349.1, read on the forward strand.
CACCCCAGACCATGGAATGGTGTCATCCATAGTTAAGGTGGGTCTTCCCACCTCAATTAACCTAATCAAGATAATCCCTCCAGGCATGCAGAGAGGCTAACCTAATCTACATAATTCCTCACAGGTGATTCTAGTTCCTGTTAAGGTGATAATGTTTATAAGCCATCACTCTCTTCCTGGACTGACCCAAAGAGGAGTACTTAGATGCAGATCATGGTATGGCCTGTCGATAACTGTTAGAGCTTCCATTTTCTCATGGAAAAACCTGCAGCCTTGAATGCATCTAGAGGCCAAGTCATTCACTGTGATGGTCAGCCTTCACTGTCACGTTGATTGGATTTGGAATCTCCTAGGAGATACACCTCTGCAAGGGTGTTTCCAGAGAGGATTAACTGTGGAGGGAAGACATAATTCTGAATGTGGCTGGCAGCCAATAGCTCCTTCAGAAGGCCTGGAACCTCACGGGTACCTTCCCCATCCATGATGGAATATTGACAGGTCACCTCTTTTGCAGGAAATCCCAGATGCTGTGACTTCATGAGTGGGACAGCTTTGTTGTGTCCAAAAGACAGTGTTCCATTACACTCCTCCCCATCCTCTGGCTCATACATTCTTTCCACCCTTCATCCATGCGGTTCCCCAGGGCACTGGAGGAGATGATGGTGATGTCCTGTTAAGGGCTGAGCACACAGTAGTCCCTTAATTCTCAGCACTTTGACCAGATGTGCATCTCGGCATTCACTGTGGCATTCACCTATCAGTTTGATACTTAATATTTTCAAATTCAGAAATCTCCTTTATTCATTCTGACAATGTATCCACACATTCATTTAGATTCTTTAACATAAGCATAGCATCTGCAAATAATGCATTTTGTTTCTTCTTTTCTAATCCTATGTCGTTTGATGCTTTTTGCTATTAAATTATACTGGCTAGGACACCCAGTACACTCTTGAAAATAAGTGTTAATAGCAGACATCCTGGTTGCTTTCTTGACTGCAATGAGAATTTTTTTTTTTTAATATTTCACTATATGACATTTTGGCAGGTTTTTTTTTTAAGAAACTTTTTTAAAGTTACCATTTAGGAAGTTCTTTTTTTGTTAAGAAAATTTATCCTGAGTGGATGTTTAATTTTATCAGACTAATGTTCTATATGTAAGTAACACATTTTCCAATAATAACTAACACATTAATAATTAACAACAACACATGGTCTGCATTAAAAATAGCCCAAGAGAGGATTTTGAATGCTCTTATCATCAAGAAATGATAAATGGTTAAGGTGACATATATACCAATAACCTTGACTTGGTCTTTACACAATGTATACACAAACTGAAACAACACCTTGCATCCTATATGTAGGATTTTTTTTGTCAATCAAAAAAAAAGACATCAGATTCACTCTCCTCCTAAAGGTAAAAGAAAATTGAAGGTGTGTGCAGGTGATTCAACAGGTAAGAGTGAGAGTTCTTGCTGTGTAAGCTTAGGACCAGAGCAGAGCTTGATCCCAAGAACCCACATAAAGAGCCAGGCAGCCCTGTGTCCTTGAACCCTAGTGCTCAGAAAGGGGCAGAAACAAGAGAATTATTGGGGCTTGCTGATCAGCCAGTCTGAAGGGGGTCAGAGGGCTTCACATAGGTACTGGGGAATTGAACCCGGGTCCATCAGGCTTTACAAGCAAGCACCTTTAGCCACTGAGCCATCCTCCCAGCCCTCACTACTTATTTAATTATCTTAATAATTACAGAATCAGTCAGGTTTGATTTCTCAAGTTGCTCAAGGTAAATCATTTTTCCTAAAAAAATTTCCTTTCATCTAAACATTCGATCTTACTGGTTTTGCATCCTATATTCTTGCTTCTTTCTGATGTGCACACATGTGTGTAACACGTGTACTGTGGTGTATGTACATGTGTGTGTGTATGCACACGCCCCATGCACACACATGCAGAAGCCAGAAGAAGATTCAGGGGTTTTCCTCGTTGCGCATCCATCCCTTGTCAGGCTGGCTGGCTCTTCACTCGCTAGAGGAATGGGGTTACAGACAGGCATGGTCATGCCCAGAGGTTTATGTGGGTGCTGAGGATCAAACTCATGCTGGCTCAGGCTGTCTCCGACCCTCATGCTTGTGTGTGGCAAGCATTCTTATCCATCCATGCTATTTCATCAGCCCCCTTATATTCTTATTTCTTTCTTCTTTCTTCTTCTTCTTCTTCTTCTTCTTCTTCTTCTTCTTCTTCTTCTTCTTCTTCTTCTTTTTCTTCTTCATCTTCTTCTTCCTCTTCTTCTTTTTGGTTTTTCGAGGTAGGGTCTCCCTCTAGTCCAGGCTGACCTGGAATTCACTCTGTAGTCTCAGGGTGGTCTTGAACTCATGGTGATCCTCCTACCTCTGCCTCCCGAGTGCTGGGATTTTATATTTTTATTTCTTAAGGAGCCATTACACCTGTACCTGTACTTAAGTCTTTTTTTTCTTAATAAGGATTATTTGTGTTGTCTCTCATCGCTTTTCATTAGTCTTGCCAAGGATCATCAATTTAATTAGCTTTTTTTTTTTTCACAGAACCAACTTTTGGCTTGTCGATCCCCTCGGTATCCTTGATGTGTTCCGATTTCAATTAAACCTACATCTTATCTTAATTGCATCCTCTGTGCGACATATTTTGTTCTTTCCTAACTTCTTCACACACAATTTTCAGTCTATTCGCTTTACTAATACCTCCATTTGAGACTTCAGTTTCCTTCCAAGAACTGCTTTCATCTATAAATTTTTCCATGGTGTTTGATTCTAAGTATTTTCTGATTTCAACTTTGATTTAATCCTTCGACCCAAAGGTTAATTAGAAGTGTGATTCTTCATTTCAAAACATAGGTGATATTTCTGGTTATCTTTATGCTACTGGGTTTCAGCTTAATTGTCTTTTTAAAATATTTTCATTTTTTAAAATATTTTTATTTATTTGCAACCCGAAAGAGAGATAGACAGAGGAGAGAGAGAGAGAGAGAGAGAGAGAGAGAGAGAGAGAGAGAGAGAGAGAGAGCCAATGCCTCCAGCCTCTGCAAACGACTTCAGATGCATACGCCACTGTACATCTTGGCTTTACATGGGTACTGGGGAATCGAACCTGGGTCATTAAGTTTTGAAGGCAAGCGCCTTAACCACTGGGCAATCTCTCCAGCCCTTAATTATCTTATACACAGAGAACATATGCTGTATGGTTTAAAGGCTTTTGAACTGTATTGATGAATTCATTTTGACTCAATATCTTGGAAATATTCCTTCTATACTCAAAAACTATATGTTCTGCAGTTGTGCATAGCCTCTGGGTAGAGAAATTTCTTTGTGCGGTAAACACTCTATATGTCTGCTTATTGTTGTCGGCTGCTCGTTCTAGCAATTACTGAGACGGTGGTTATAAAAATATCCCCCTCTATCATTATGCGTGTCCGTTTCTCATATGGTTCTGTCTTGAGTCTCTATTATTAAATGGGCACATAGCTTAGCTTCGTAGATCATCTTCCCAGTAAAATGAAACTTTGATTGTTATGAGTACCATCTTTATCTGTAGAAATGGTCTGCCTAAAGAAATCTACTTTACCTGATGTTAATTAATCAACCCTGCTTTTTGTTGTTGTTTTTGTTGTTGTTTAGAGTTAGTTGCTTATGTCTTTACCTAGTTTCTACAGCCGCTGTGTCTCCTGAGGGGTTTGTGTCTCTCACAATGTCCCATTGTCATATTTTGGATTTTTTTTTTGAGTTCTGTCAATCCAATCTTTATCTTTTAGCCAAAGCATTCAGTCCACCTATTTAATCTATTTAAATGTAAATATGGATATTGATATATTTGGGTAAGAGTCTATCATTAATTGATCTCTATTCTTTCCTCTCTCTATCTTCTCTCTCTCATTTACTTCGTATTGTATGTTTTCTTGTCATATTTTCCCTTTTGCTGATTTGGAAAGTAAATACTCTGGTTTTTATTCTGAGTAGTTATGTTAAAGCGTAAGCAGCTAATTTAGTCAAAAACCCTCACTGAGCTAAACACCTTCTTGTTCCTTTCATTCTAATTGACCTTTCCCAACTTTTGTTCATACTGAGAATTTTAATTTTATATGCTTTTTAAATATTTCTTATTTTCTAGCAAAGAGAGAGAGAAAGATTGAGCCCCGCAGGGACTGTTGCCACTGTAAACAAACTCCACATCCATGTACCACTTTGTGCATCTGGCTTTACGTGGGTCCTGGGGAATCGAACTCATGACCAACAGGCTTTACAAGCAAGCTTCTTTAACCACTAAGCCATCTCTTCAGCCCTAATTTTATATTCTGTAAAAAAAAACAAACAAACAACTATGTTCAGTGGTAGAATACTGACCTAGCATGCCCTAGGACCTAGATTAGCTCTCCAACAAGACAAAGATAGTAAGATAAAAAAGATAGATAGATAGATGATAGATAGTAGATAGACTGATAGATAATAGATAGATAGATAGATAGATAGATGATAGATAGATAGATAGATGATAGATAGATAGATAGATAGATAGATAGATAGATAGATAGATAGATAGATAGATGTAGATGATAGACCAATCAGTGATGGGTGATGTTAGCTATTGTACAATCTCAAAAGCTCAGTAACTGAGCCAGAAAATGTTCATTGCTCACCCACATCAAGCCCGATGTAAGTCAGGCTCTAGTGGGGACTCCTTCAAGACATGACTTTGCCATATCTCAAGATGGCCTTTCAACCTTCAGTTTGCCTTCTCTTTGTAGAAAAAAGGAGGACAACTCTTTAACTTTTTATTGACACTTTTCCTACGTGTTCAGAAGGTATTTCTATCTTAATCCCCTTCCGCTACCTTCCCTTGTCCCCCTCCCACATCCCCCTCCCACCAAACCCCTTCTTTCTATCTAGTCTTTTATTTTGATGACTTCATTTCTTGCCCCACTCTTCCACCATCCAGGAAAGAATGCAGATGGGCCCATATTGTGCGGGTCAGGTAACGACAGCTGCTTTGAGATTATGACTGTAACAGCTACTTTGTGTCAGGAAGACAGCGATCCAGAGTGTTCCTCCCCATCACCCCACTTCTGCAAGGTTTCCTGAACCTCGGAAGTGGTAATATACATGATGACTCACGGTGCCCTGAGCATTCCGCAGTCACTTCTCAAAACTCTGATGAGTTTTCATTTTCCCCAGTAATCACTGCCATCTGCAAAGAGAAGTTTTCTCTGACCAAAGGTGAGCATAAACAAAAATATGTGGAGGAAGATTTGATGAGCACAATATAATCACTTAGCTAAACAACAATAGTAACATCCTCTCTAGGGCCTATGACCTTCCCAGTAGAGGCCTGGAGAGGGCATCAAATCCAGTCAGAAAGCAGTTGGTTACCCTGATAACAGATATGCCACTATTGCACTGGTGGGGACGTCCTGCCTGGCTATTCAGTTGTATTGTTCACAGTGTCTGCTGCTGATTAAGGCTGTTGATGACTTTTCTGTCCCTGCATAGTACTTTCCAGCACTGTGATAGCTGGCCAGCAGGGAGGAGGCTTCCAGCCCAGTTCTGGTTGGATTTCTCAGTGTCCTGCCATTGAAGCATGGGATGACTTCAGCAGTAGGGTCTTTCTATCTACTTCTAGTGGACAACCAAGAGTAGTGACAATAGCCTGTATTGTTTGGGGGTGGGGGGACTGCAGAGGTCTCTATGACCAACAACTCACTGGGAGGTATGCCACCCCTGACACTGAGATTTTCTTTTTTTTTTATAACAGAGGGTCATCTACCTTAAATTGATTTTTTAATATTTTATTTATTCATTTTAAGCATAGAGATACAGAGAGAAAGAGAGAGAGAGAGAGAGCGCATACCAGGGCCACCACCTTGTGGGTCTGGCTTATGTGGGTCCTGGGGAATTGAACCCAGGGCCTTAAGCACTGAGCCATCTCTCCAGCCCTGAGATTTTCTTATAACATCCTATAACTTCTGGAAGCAGCAGGTGTGTGTGTGTGTGTGTGTGTGTGTGTGTGTGTGTGTGTGTGTGTGTGTATTTGGATTTTTTGAAGCAAGGTCTCATTCTAGCCCAGGCTGATCTGGAATACACTGTGTAGTCCCCAGGCTGGCCTCAAACTTACAGCAAGCCTCCTACCTCTGCCTCCCAACTGCTGGGACTCAAGGCAAGCTCCACCATGTGCAGCTAGGTTTTGAAGTTACATATGGTCAAAGTATTTCCCAGTCAAGGCTCGTGGTTTATTGTGTAATACAAATTCCTTCGAAGACATAGCTAGATTCAGTCCTGTAATGTACAATATCCTCAAAGCTCAATCTTTGACCAAATTCTCAGTTCTATTTGTTTGATTTTCTTTGTTTCCTGTCCTCAGGCCTGTCCTCTCCAGGATGTGGTAGCTTACCGTTAGTGGAATCTTGGCTGAGTTGCTTCTTTTCTTTTTCTTGGAAAATTCAACTGGTCTTCAACACTTAAAGATTTAGTCGCGTAGCTTACTGTTTAGGATCTAGAAGCAGTGATTTCTCAACTCTTCAAAGATTTAAGCATCTCGGTTCCATTCCTTTCACTTACTATAAATCAGTTAAATATTTGCAAATGATACATTTAAGAATAGTTTGATGAGTATAGTCAGTCTTAATCAATACTCAGCTCGAAGGGGTTTTGTTTGTTTATAATTCTGTTTTTGAGACAGGGTCTCATGTAGGCCGAACTGTCTCTGAACTCAAAATGTCACTGAGGATGTGAATGCTAGGCAAATGCTCTACCAACTGAGTTACATCCCCAGCCCCTCAAAAATAAGGTTTTAAAAACCATTCTCTTGGGGCTGCTGTCTTCTGAGGCTGATGATAGTCCCTGGAATTATTGCACGCAATGTTTTTGTCTGTGAATAATACAGATGAGCACATGCCAAGCCTGGTCAGTTTCCTTGTTGTCTCCCCAAAGAGAGAAGAGCCATGTCCTAGCTGAAGGAGCCTAGACCCTCTTCAGGTCGTGCGTGGCTATTCTCAATTGTGACTTTTATCACACCCAGTGCTTCCCCAAGGAGCAATCCACATCCAGGAGGGACCAACCTATGACTATGCATCAGAGCAGGGATGGCAGACTGCCCTTCCCAGTATAAGACCCCTGGATTTCCCAATCATTGGACCACATTGCTCCTTAGGGGTCAGAGAAATCTGATCATACCTTTGAGAAATTGATAAAAGGAACAGTTTCCAAAAGGGATTTCCAGGAAACACCCCGTCCCTTTGGGATAAGTTATTATTATTATTATTATTATTATTATTATTATTATTATTATTATTTGGTACTTGTCCCAGGCATCAAGCCAAGACTTTGGTTGAAAAGCAATCAACCAGTCAGCTCTCTCTCTCTCTCTCTCTCTCTCTCTCTCTCTCTCTCTCTCTCTCTCTCTTTCTCTCCACAGCTTCGAGTCTTCAAGTTGGCCAAATCCTGGCCAACCTTGAACACACTCATCAAGATCATCGGCAACTCAGTGGGGGCTCTGGGGAACTTGACCTTCATCCTGGCCATCATCGTGTTCATCTTTGCTCTGGTTGGCAAGCAGCTTCTTGGAGATTATTACAGGGACAAGAAAAAGGTCATCGCTGCGTCAGGCGACGAATGGCCCCGTTGGCACATGTATGACTTCTTCCACTCCTTCCTCATCGTCTTCCGGATCCTCTGTGGAGAGTGGATAGAGAATATGTGGGCCTGCATGGAAGTTGGCGAGAAGTCTGTTTGCCTCATTCTTTTCCTGACGGTGATGGTGCTGGGGAATCTAGTGGTGAGTGCTGAGCCCACTGGAGCTTAAGAAGCAGAAGAGGAGGGAGGATCTGAGGCATCCTGAAAAAAAACCTGTGTGTTTATATGTGTGTTCATGTGTACATGAAGGCAAGGGGAAAATTTCGCTCAGGAGTGCCAGCTAACTTTTAAAATATATATATTTCTATTTGAGAGATAGCATTTTATTTATTTGAGAACCAGAGGGAGTATGGGTGTGCCAGGGCCTCCTGCCACTGCAGATGAACTCCAGACACATGGGTCACTTTGTGCCTCTGGCTTTGCATGGGTCCTGAGGAATCAAGCATGGGCTGTCAGGCTTTGCAAGCAAGCACCTTTAACCACTGAACCATCTTCCCAGCCCATCTACCTTTTTTGAGACAGTGTCTCTCATTGGTCTGAAGTCCACTAAGTAGGATAAACTGGTTAGCCAATGGACCCCAGGAATCTTCCTATCTCAACCTCTACAGAGGTCACCATAGCTGGCATCCTTAAATGGCTTCTGGGAATCGAACTTGGGTCCTCATGTTTGCAAGCAATGCACTTTGCTGACTGTATTAGTTACTTTACTCATTCCTGTGACCAAATTCCTGACAAGAAGCAGCTTAAGGAAGTGTTTATAGCAGCTTATTGTTCAGGGGGATATCTTATTTCGTCCATCACAACAGGAAGGCATGTGCAGCTTCTAGAGCTGGCTGGTCACATGGTATATCCATAGTCCGGAAGCAGAGGGCAAACAGGTAGTGAGGTTGGCCATAACACCTTAAGGCACTCCCAGAGTGACCCACTTCCTCCAGCAAGGCTCCACGTCCTAACGGTTCCACAACCTTCCCAAACAGTGACACCAGCTGGGAACCAAGTGTTCAAAAACATAAGCCTAAGACATTTCACATTCTAATTGTAACCAATTTTTGAGCTATCTCCCAGTCCCAAAGCCTTAACTGGGTACTTTTTAATACCCACACTGTCCTCATGGGTACAATTTCCAAGCTTCTCAGAGTCATGTGGGTCACCTGATCAGAAGTGTGCCATGGAGGCAGCCTAACTTGCTAAGTACAAGCTCAGAAGAAAGAGGAGGGCTGGAGAGGTTGCTTGCCTGCAAATCCTAATGACCCAGGTTCAATTCCCCCATACCCATGTAAAGACAGATGCACAAAGAGGAGTTCGCTTGCAGTGGCTGGAGGCCCTGGTGTGCCCATTCTCTCCGTTTCTCTTCTATCTCTTTCTGCTTGCAAATAAACAAATAAAAGACAGAGAAGGACTGGGGAGATGGCTCAGCAATTAAAGGTGCTCGCTTGCAAAGCCTGATGGCCTGGGTTTGATTCCCCAGTAGCCACAGCCAGATGCACAGATGCACAAATTGGCACGTGCATCTGGAGTTTGTTTGCAGTGACAAGAGGCCCTGGTGAACACGAACTCTCTCTCTCTCTCTCTCTCTCTCTCTTTTCTCTTTCAAATAAATAAAATTTTAAAAAGAGGAAAAAGGCCCCACCTCTACCAGCTGGGTGACTCAAAACCAAAGTCGAATGTCCCAAGCTCTAATTTCCTTAAAATAAAAAAATAATGCTTACTCATGAGTTTACTGGAAGAATTCAATTACAGAAGATGACATATGCAAATTTCTTTGTGCAGTAGCAAGGAACTCCATAAATGTTAGCTGTTCATTGTTGAAGGGAAATTTTCTGCCCCCAGTCTGGAGGTGACAGGATTATTTTTTTTTCCACAAGAGAGTAGGAATGGTCCCAGCCAGCAGGATCTGGGAGGAGGGAGTGATGAGAAGCTGGACAGTATTATACTACTCACATTTTTTGATCTTCTCTTACGTTTGAGGTGTCTCCCTCAAGACCCCCTCCCCCCAACAATTATCTCAGGATTCCTTCTCCATCCCAGCCTGGTATCTCCATTCACTCCAACTGTGGGCATCCATGCCCACTCAGCTATGGCTGGCTTGGGGGGTAGTCTTCAAGAGCCCCTTTCTTGGGGCTGGAGAGCCAGCTCAGTGGTTAAGGTGATTGCCTATAAAGCAGAAGGACCTGAGTTCGATTCCCCAGTGCCCATGTAAAGCCAGATGCACCAGGTGGCACATGTGTCTGGAGTTTCTTTGCAGTGGCTGGAGGCCCTGGCACACCCTCTCTCTCTCTCTCTGTGTGTCTCTGTCTCTCTCTCTCAAATAAATAAAACATTTTTATAAAAGAGCCCCTTTCTTACCCAACGGAGAGAAGACTCAAGGAACACATCCAGTCCCTGAATGTTTTCCCACCCTGGTCCCAAGTTACACGTGTCTTCTTCTGTGTCCCTGGGTGGGAAGCTGCATCAGAATCTTATGAATCTTATGTCCCCAAATGTCCCCTTTGCTCAGCAAGCTGATCCCACACTATGGTAAAGAATGTGTTTCCAAGCCTTGTGCACATGAGGCAGGTCACCCCAAGACATCCCCATGGCTCTCAGCAGCCCATTCAAGGAATACAGGGGAGAGACGGGGATACGTGTAAGCCATGGCTCCATCTTCCCTTCCGTTCAGGTGCTCAACCTGTTCATCGCCCTGCTGCTGAACTCCTTCAGCGCCGACAACCTCACGCCACCTGAGGAGGACGGGGAGGTGAACAACCTTCAGGTGGCACTGGCCAGGATCCAGGTGTTTGGCCGTCGCACCAGACAGGCCCTCCGCAGCGTCTTCATCAGGCACTGCAGGCTCCCCTGGACCAAGGTGGGGCTCCAGCTGGTGGCCAAACCCCCAGCCACCAGCTCCAAAGCTGAGAACCACATCGCTTCTGATGCTGCTGCGAGGAACCCTGTGCCACCGACTCTCAACGGCCCCAAGGAGGACCAGGGTGACTTCCTCACCAACCCAAACATGTGGGTCTCGGTGCCCATTGCGGAGGGTGAGTCCGATCTGGATGAGATGGAGGAAGACGGTGAGCAGGATGTTGGGAGCTCCTGGCAGGAAGCGAGTCCCAAAGGACAGGTAAGGGCTCGCCCCATGGGACAGCCACAGGAAGGCCTCTTTGAGAGAACCATTTAGGGCAGAACAGGAACCGTAGTAAAGAGGAAACATTAGGGGCTGGAGAGATGGCTGAGGGGTTAAGGTGCTTGCCTGCAAAGCCTAATGATCAGGTTCAAGTCCTCAGTACCCACATAAAGTCAGGTTCACAAAGTGGTACATGCATCTGGAGTTTATTTGCTGCAGCAGCTGGAGGCTCTGGCACACCCATACTCTCAGTGTGTCTGTCTGTCTCTACTTGCAAATAGTATACATAAATATAATATTAATACATATTAGGAGGATGCATTAATTACTCTTCTTGTTGCCATGACAAAATGCCTGACAAAAGTATTTCACGGAATGCCCTGCTGAAAGGGTATAGTCTTGTCATGCCAGGAAGACCTGGCTGCAGGAGGAGCTGGCCACGTTGTGTCCACAGTCAGGAAGCAGAGAGAGCTTTCTCTTTTGTATTCAGCCCAGCACTGCAGCCCATGGAATGGCGCATAGTTAAGATGGGTCTTTCCACCTCAGTTAAAACTCTCTGGAAATGCCCTCAAAAGACTCACCATCACAGAACTTGCCACACGCTTGAGCACCCCCCCCCAAATCAGCGAGGCATAGGAGAGCCCAACATACAAAAGGCTGTGACATACTTTCCAGAAAGTGGATGGGGACAGGGACAAGTCAGTCACAGGCCTCTGAGAGGTGCTTGGCATGGCACCATTGTTCAATCAGCTGCCCCTGCTGCCTGCCCATCCCGGGCCCTGTATGTGATCTGCTAGGGATATACATCCAAGCCAGACACCCTCCTCTCCACTTGTACCCGTGGAAGTCCTGGTTATCCTGTGACTCAAATACAGAGCTTCACCCAACAAAATCATGGGGCAATGACACATTTTCCCGCACCAATTTTTTGCACATATGTGTATAGAGTATGTGTCCTGTGTTGTGTGCACATCTGTTAAGGACAGAAAAGGCTGCTAAATATTCTCCATCATTCTTGGTTTATTTCAGAAAGTCTCTCATTAAACCTAAAGCTGCTTCCCCCCCCACACACACACACCAGTTAGACTGACTGACCAGCAAACCCCAGTGAGTCTCCTGCATCCACTTCAAACAAGAAGGGGTTACAGCCATGTGTGACCACACTCAGCTTTTTATGTAGGAGCTGGGGATCAAACTCAGGTACTTTCAGGCTTTCGTGCTTATAAGGCAAGTGCTTACCCACTGAGCCATCTCCCCCACCAGAGTCTTTGCTAATGTATGTTTTTTTAGTTCTCTGCATAGTTCCTTACTGTCTTACATCAACCCTCATTAACCTTGGACTTAGGGCACACCCTTCTGGTCAATGTACAGGACAAGAATTTCTGAGGGGCCCTAGGGATGCACATGCAGGGCTGCCGGCCAGGATATTAAGTGGCCTCAGACAGCTGCGTTTTGAGTCGATAGCCTTTCTCCCCAACAGCTGTCACGTGTGTTCTAACAGCTGCTCTTATTACTTATCAGCTGCCATTTTCTGCACGCCTCGGTCTGGGTGACAGCCGAGGGCAGGGCGTCACCTCTCCAGAGTAAAGGACATGAACTCTATTCCACTCAGCGCACATTCAATTGCTTCGGGGTCCCTGGAAAGGGAGTGCTCAGATGGCCAAGTTCATGACCAGTCAGACTTCTGGACAAGTATAATAGTTATGTCTATTATATGTAGAGGCAACTTTATTCAGAGCGCTTTATAAACATGTTTAGTCATAAAAATAAACCAGAATGAAGTGGATATTGCCTTCTCAATTTCACCGATGGAGGATAAAAAGATCAGAAAAGTGAAATAAATTGCCTAAGGTCAAGGGTTAATTACAACCTGGCGTCTTCATGTTCATTTTTGCACACGTGCATATATGTATGTAGACATCTAGGTTATTCCCATTCTCTTCATATGTTTGGTGGAGTGGTGTTAGGTTACTTGCATATATGAAATCCTTAGTTCTGGTGGCCCGAGATGTGCAAGAACTGTTCAGTTGTGGAAATGATCAGCTGAAATTGACTCAGGTACTTAACTAGACCCTCTCTGCCCAACAGGAACAGCTACAGCAAGATGGCAGATCTGAGAACCAGCTGACACCCGGGAGTCTAGGCTCTGGGACATCCTCTGAGGACCTGGCTTTGTACCTGGGTGAGAGATGGAAAAATGAGGCATCCCTTCAGGTCCCTGTTGAGGTAGGTATGTGAGCTTCCTTGAGAGGTCCAAAATCCAGACGTATGCCCACAGATGGTTGGCAGTACTGGAGGATGGGGCTGAGGAGGTATATTCCAGCCAGCACCCACACCTTGAGACCTCATTTTCAAGAATTAATTATCAACTTGACTGAACAAATCACTTGTTGGTCCCATTCCCTTCATGTTAACCTCTTATATCCCCTTCCCCTGCCCTCATTCCACTGAGGGGTTATTGGTATTCACCATGGAGTTATGAATACACCCCATGGCTCTTACAATCTTTCTGCTCCTACCCCCTCTTCCACAATGTTCCCTGAGACTTCACAGCTGTGTTTCAAGTATCCTTTAATGTTTAGCTTTCTGTAACCTCTGAATTTCCGTTTGGATGAGTTTTGCATGTCCTCAGAGTCTACTGACATCTCCCTGGAGCAGGTTGTCAGGATAGCGGTGAGAGCAGCCTTATGTTTAAATCGGCACTTCCTCTGTGACGTCTTCTTGGCCCTGGCAGATGTGGTAGGGGTGACTCAAGACCTCATCTTTTTTAAGTCCCTCCCTACCTCTGAATAATCAACATATTTCCGTTTTCACACCATATCATCAGAACCTCACCCCTCAGCTAGCTGTAGGGAAAGAAAGACAGAGTAGGGTTTCCCCAAGGTGTGAGATTTATTGCCAGTTCCTCAACCTCCCTGAGCCTCTGTCTCTTCATCTATGAACTTCATGTCAATGCCTACTTAGAAAGTTATTTTGAGGCTTAAATGAGATGCTGCTTGTCAAATGTTCCACTCCTGCCTGAAATGGAGTAAGTGCCCAGAAAATGACAGCCCAGAAAAAAGGGAACAAAAGACAGCTCACAAAGCAAAGTCAAGTATCTTTCAGACGAAGCAGTAAAAGTCAGAGGTGTTCCGTGGGCGAGGGAGTCTTCCCAGGGAGACACCACGACTTTCTTTTGTCCACATCACTCTCTGGAGCCAAAAACAGACTGAGGTGGGGGAAGGCTACCTATAGGTGCACAGTGAACTGACAGCCTTGCAGATTTGGGGCTGAAGGGACTCAGCTTCAGAAAAGCTAGAAAATGTTTATTGTTTTGTTTGAGAGAGAAGGAAGGAGGAAGGGAGGGAGGACTATAGAGAGAATGGGTGTGCTAGGGCCTCCAGCCCCTGCAAATGAACTCCAGATCCATGGGCCACCTTGTGCATCTGGCTTTATGTGGGTACTGGGAAATCAAACCCCAGTCCTTAGGCTTTACAGGCAAGCACCTTAACCACTGAGCAATCTCTCCAGCCCCCAAAGGGTTTTTTTTAAATAAACTTTGGGGTGTTGCTTACAAATCTTGGGGGAAAAACAATCTATGTGGAAAGAGCAACTGTGAAGATTAGCATCTTAGACCAAGGAGATATCTCAGTGGGTAAGGTGCTTGCCTTCCTTCCAAGCATGAGGACCTGAGTTCTATCCCCGGTACCCATATAAATGCCGGGCATGGTGAAGTACTCGTGTAAACCCAGCACTAGGGAGATGGACACAGCCAGGTTAGTCTAATTGACAAATTCCAGGCCAAAGACAGATCCTGTCTCAAAAAAAAAAGTAGACAGCATTCCTAAGTTGATACCCGAAGTTGTCCTCTGGTCCCCACGTGCCTATATTTACACACACAGGCACACACATGGACATGTATGTGCACACACATGCATTTTAAAAGGGGCAAGGCTCGGGGTATAGCTCAGTTGGCACGGGCTTGCCTGGCATGCGGAGAGCCTTGGCTTGATTCCCCAGCACTCCATCCAACCAGCTGTGGTGTTGCACACTTGTAATCCAAGAACTTGGGAGGTAGAGGCAGGAGGATCAGAAGTTCAAGGTCATCCTGGGTTACGTGGTCAGTTCCAGGCTGGCTTTCGTAAAGCACGAAGGCTCTGTCTTGATTTTTAAAAAAAAATTTCCATGTCTTTACTGACATCATAAGAAACTCAAGTCTTTAACGTGACATCTGGCCCCAAGTGTGGGCAATGTGACAGACGCTGGACTGAACCAAGATAAGGCAGACACAGTTCGGCTGCCCAGTTATGGAGCCCTGCAGCATGAGGAATGTCAGCTACTGGCTACAGGCCCTGGGGAATACTGACCACAGCAAACCAAGATAAGACAGGGGATTGAGATGGGATTGGGGGGCTGTGGGACAGTGTAAGTCATTTGGTCCCCAATGAGTGAGATTTTCTTTTTACATTCTGGGTGGGGACTTCATGTTTTCTTCTCAGTGTCCCCTGGACTCTTCTGGCTAGTTCCAGTCCTGGCTCAAAACTTCTGGGTGTCAGTTTTACTTTTGTTTTTGTTTTCTTAGCCATGACCCTGACCACGCAGGGAGGGGCCAGCAGTGACAGATATGGACCCACCCTACCATTTGGCTCCATTAGTCCAGGGATCGAGATTACTAACATGAGAACCACTCTGACTCCTAATTGAATTCATCTGGAGACATTACAAGGCCAGCGCTGCCAGGAGGGCAGCAAGGCCTCACAGCATTGCTCTCCGATTAAATATTCAAGCACACTGAAAGCCGAGCAGCTTTATGACTGTAATTACGGTGTCTCGGGCCATTGCCAGCTTTCCATCAGGGCCTGGAGGTTTACAGCCTGGCTATAAGCTAAGCCACAGGGGTTCCTCAGGGAGCATCACTGTGTCAGATCTCAGCTGCTCAAGCCCAAACACACAAGCATGCCAAGGCTGTAGGTAGCAAAATCCAGGCCCTGAAGGGACTCACCTCAACTCATAGGGATTCCAGCCAGTTGCGAACCTGCAGTGGGCAAGTGTGGATTCCCCAGGCCACTCAGGGAGCCAAGTTCAAGTCCACTGCTTGTGTCCTACAGGGAGTGGATGACATAAGCTCCTCCGAGGGGAGCACAGTGGACTGTCCAGATCCTGATGAGATTCTGAAAAAGATCCCTGAGCTGGCCGATGACCTGGAAGAACCGGAGGACTGCTTCACAGAAGGTAAGGGGCCCATGGACCTCTCTTCACGCTCATGTATAGCATCAGAATCCCTGGGCCAGGGAGATGGCTCATTTGGCAAAGTACTTGCCTTGCAAACATGAAGACCTGAGTTTGACTCCCCAGAACCCATGTAAAATGCTGGGTGTGGTAGTACAAGCCTGTAATCCCAGCACTGGGGAGGTAAACTCAGAAAGATCCTTGGATTCTCAATGGTTAGCTCCAAGCCAATAAGAGACACTCTCAAAAAAAAAAAAACTGGATGGCATTGTTAAGGACATTCCTCTGCCTCCACGTACATGCTCATACATATGTCCCTGAACACATAAGTCGTGTATACATGAACACACCACACACACGCAGAAGGAAGGGAGGAAGGGAGGGAGGGAGAAAAGACTCCTGTTTGGCCCTATCCAGACACTTCTATGTCTAGGACCCTGGCCTGTCATCCACAGAGCTAGATAAACAGACCCCTTCATGGCTTTACCCCAAGCGTGGGGGCATCCGCGCCAAACACAAATGCCACTGCTGGACCTTCCTCTCTCGTCACCCTCAGGAGCATCTCACTAGATAATAAGCCAACCCTGTTGAGTTTGACAAAGGAAGGTAGACACTGGCATGAACTCTTGATTTGGGACACAAAAATCAGAGGAGAGCTGGGGTGCGTCTGTCTCCTGTAGTCTTTTTGAGTCACGCTGAAAGGTCATCTTTTCCCTCAAGGCTTACAGAGATGGGGCTGGAGATATGGCTCAGTGGTTAAGGTGCTTGCCTACAAAGCTTAACGACCCGGGTTCAATTCCCCAGCACTCATGTAAAGCCAGATGCACAAAGTGGCCCATGCATCTGGGGTTCATTTGCAGCAGCTGGAAGCCCTGGTGTGTCCATTCACCCTCTCTCCCTCTCTTTTTCCTTGCAAATAAATAAAATATTTTTTTAAAGTTTACAACAGCAAGGCATGTTCCATTCTAGATAAACACCTGTGTGGTGGATGAATAAACAAATAGTTCCTACTAAACACATAATTGTGGCCTCAATAATGTTTTATGGGAATGTTCATTGAAGGAGCCAGGGCTTTCTTTGCACAGGCTAAGCAAAGGCTTGACCACTGAGTCACATCCCCAGCCCTCAATAACTGTAACTAAGTGAAAATTATGGGGGAAGACGTTTCACTGAGTTTCAACTTGAACATGAACTTGAGTTGAGCTGGACTCGAGCCCCATCCAGCCATGTGGTAGCCCCTCAGACATTGCCAGTCTCGAGCCCAAAGAATGTTTGTTGGGTTTCTGGGGTGCATGGATACAATGACAGGGACCACTGTGGTTATCTATAAGAAGAAGGTGATCTGAGTGGGCAGGACCCATGATGGGGAGGAGCCCTTGATGGGCTGGATTAGAAGGAACCGCTCTCCTCATATTCCAGGAAAGGATTCCTGGAATCCAGTGTGTGGGAGAGGTATAAGTGGGTTTCCCTGGCAGAGTGATTTCTCTCTGTAGGGCTGGGACAGAAGGGATCCTATCAGAGTGTCCCTCACTGTCCGTCACCTCTCCCCGCAGGCTGCACTCGCCGCTGTCCCTGCTGCAAAACGAACACCACCAAGTTTCCGTGGGACGTGGGCTGGCAAGTGCGCAAGACCTGCTTCCGTATCGTGGAGCACAGCTGGTTTGAGAGCTTCATCGTTTTCATGATTCTTCTCAGCAGTGGGGCTCTGGTAAGGGGCTGCGGAGTCCCTGCCTGTCGACATCTGACTGGACTGAGCTGAAATCTGCAGGCCCCGAGAGATAGGAGCTAAGTGGGTAGCAAATGCTTCCCTTGAAAGCATAAGGCCCTGAGTCCTAGCCACAGAACCCAGATGTGTAGTTGCCTTCTTGTTGATGAGATAAAGCACTCGGCCACTGATGGAAAGATAGAGTTGATTTTGGCTCACAGTCTTAAGCAGCTCCATGATGGCAGGGAACTGCATGGCATGAGCAGAGGCTGGACATCACCTCTGCCACAGCAGGTGGACAACAACAGCAGGAGAGTGAGCTGATCTCTGGCAAGGGGGAGCTGTCTAGAACACCCCTAATCCCACCCAACAACACACCTCCTCCAGTGAGGCTCCACCTCCCAAATTGCCACCAGCTTGGGACCAAACATTCAAAACACACAAGTTTATGGAGGACACTGAATTCAAACCACCACACCATGCTGTGGTATAGGCCCACGCACCTGCAATCCCAGCATGGGGAGAGACTGGCAGATCCCTGGAACTCACTGGCCAGCTAACCAAGTGTAACTGGTGAGCTTCAGGCCAATGAGAGAACCTGTCTGAAAAGCAATGGATGGCATTCCTGAGGAATGCATCGCACTCTTAGCACACTGACCACCACACACAAGCACACACGTGTATTGCCAGGGAGCCAGGGACTCAGTAGCTAAAGGGCCATGGCGGAGCTTTCTCCATACCTTCCCTCCCTCCCTTCCTGCCCTGCCAGGCAAAATTGACCAACAGATCTGGCTGCTGACAGTGCTTTTCTGGTTCTGGTCTCCTCTTGCTCCTCCTTCTCCCTCCTCCTCTCCTCCCACCCCAGCACCAGCCTCCCCATTCCCAGGAGGGTGCTCAGATCCTATGACAGCTGCTCTGCCCCAGCACCCTCCCCTCCACTGTAACTTTCCTTCACTCCCTAGCTCCTTCCCCCATGGGACCAAACAGGCTTGCACCAAATTTAGTCTTCTCTATGCTTTTACTTTGAGTGCTTTAAAAAAATATATAACATGAATTTTCATCTGACAATGTAAAATGAACAAAGAAACTTGGAAATTACAGAAAAAGGTAAAGGGAGACTATCTCCCATTTTCCTATCACTCAAAGAGAAACTCACTTTGAAACATTTGGTGTGGCTCTTTCCTGTCTTTCTTATACCGAGAGTACATAAATATTACAAAAATAAAACACATCTATGCATTCTGGAATTTCTCAGTAGATTTTTCTTAGGAAAGAGTCTCAAACGATCCCATTTAATGGCTACGACAATCCCGTTATAAGAACATGCCATAATTAATTGAACCAACACCTACATTGACATCTCACATAGGCCAGATGTCCTGATGAACACTGCCTTGGAGATGCTGAGTGATGGCTGGAGGTACTCAGTGATGTCTGGAGGTACTGAGTGATGCTGGAGGTAGTGATACTGGAGGTACTGAGTGGTCTGGAGATGCTGAGTGATAGGTAGAAATACTGAGTGATTCTCAGAGTTGCAGAGAGATGGCTGATGATATTGACTGACTTGGATTTGCTTTGAGATAAAAAAGTGAAAGCCAGGTCTCTTGACCCAGCATGAGACTGGAAAGTGCTTTAGATGAAGAGAAGGAGAAAAGTAAGGTAGAACAGGGAGCTAAGAGAACAGAAACCTAACCTCAGAGATCCCACAAGGGCCCTAATCCCCAGCCTCAGAGATCCCACAGGGGCCCTGATCCTCAACCTCAGTGGTCTCACAGGGGACCTGATCCCCAGCCTCAGTGATCCCACAGGGGCCCTGACCTCAGCCTCAGTGATCCCACAGGGGCCCTGATCCTCAGCCTCAGTGATCCCACAGGGGACCTGATCCTCAGCCTCAGTGATCCCACAGGGGACCTGATTCCCAGCCTCAGAGATCCCACAGGAGCCTTTATCCCCAGCCTCAGTGATCCAACAGGGGACCTGATCCCCAGCCTCAGTGATCCAACAGGGGACCTGATCCCCAGCCTCAGTGATCCCACAGGGGCCCTGATCCTCAGCCTCAGTGATCCCACAGGGGCCCTGATCAATAAGGGTACCACCGTGTTGTTTCAGGATGTCTTTGTAAAGCTATTGTCAATGTCACTGGCTAGGATTGTCCTGGGGGTGAAGGGGTCTAATCTGTCAAGCATTTCCCAAAGTGAACCTGGATTGATTTGGGCCAGTGAAGCCACTCACAACAGCTTCAAAGCGTTGGGGGGAATGGGGGAAACACTACCAGTAGCCAGTGTGCTTAGCACAATCAATGAAGGCAGAACTATTGGGTTCCTAAAACTTTGATTATATTACCAATTTGGCTCCCCAAAGACCAAGTGGTTTCCACCAGTCAGTCATTCATGAGTGTGAATTCCTCACAGTCCCACCAACACTGGGGTCTCCTCGCCATACTTTTCAAAATCTTCACCATTGTAATAAAAGAAAAAAAATGGCATTTTAATTTGAATTTCCTTGATTACCAGCGAGATAGAATATTTTTTTCTGGGGTTTTCTTGGCAAATCTTACTTTCATTCTTTTTTCTTTCTTTCTTTCTTTCTTTTTTTTTTCTTTTTTTTGGTGAACTGCCTGCTAACATCCTCTGGCGCTTTTATTTTTAAACCGAATCACCATTAGAATCTCTTTGGTTCACTTCCAAAATCCAATTTGAGAAGGTTTCTTTTCTCACTTGCATTCAGTAACCCTGAGAAGGATCGGGGCTGCGTGTTCCAGTTGGCTGAAAAGCAAGGGTTTATGTCTCACCGTGCCTCCCCCACTCTCCACCTCGAATCCTCCGAGCAGAGAAAGGAAAATATGACATACAGATCGGCTCCCAGGGCTGTGGGTGGGCTGGCTGCCTCCTGCCCTGGGGGTGGGGTAGGTGTGGGGGGCTCACTGCTCCCTGTCCAGGCAGTCAGCCATTGTGTGATCTTCCCGCCAGGCCTTTGAAGACCACTACCTCGATGAGAAGCCCACTGTGAAAGCTTTGTTGGAGTATACTGACAGAGTGTTCACCTTTATCTTCGTGTTTGAAATGCTGCTCAAATGGGTGGCCTATGGCTTCAAGAAGTACTTCACCAACGCCTGGTGCTGGCTGGACTTCTTCATTGTGAATGTGAGTGGTCCCTGAACACTGCAGGGTGTGGGGTCCTCCCTAATACAAGAGCAGTTGGCTCTCAGGGGCATCTCCAAAAAGAAGCTTCGGGCACCGGGTGAGGGTCAGTTGAATAGCCCTGGACACCATCACTGGTAAGCTCCAGGCTGCTCCTATTTAGACACGACAGTGACCATTAGGTGAGTCCCCGGGTCACAAGCCTCTGTCCAGAAAGACCATGACAGCCTTCTGCAGGTACATCCAAGGCAAGGTGTCCCAGGCTTCCAAGGTCTCATGTCCTTGCACCCAATCCCAGGGCTCTGAACCTTGGGGTGCTGTGGCCTGAGCACAGAGAATTTACCCAGCTGCCTCTTCTGTGTCTCCAGCCCTGGCTACACATTCGAGCACCTCACAGTGAGAAGCTGGGGTTGGCTCACTCAGAGACCTTCTTGCCCTGTAAGCATGAGGACCTGAGTTTGGTCCCAGTTAGGTGTTTTCTGTCCAGCCTCTTTCTACTCACTCCTCCTTCTAGGCATATATCGTCCCATGTTTCCACTCTTCCTTTACCATCCAGCCATCCTCACCTTATTTCATTCATTTGTTCAATCCTCTTCACTTTCACCCTCGAATTGATCACCAATTTTCTCCATTCATGTACTCAATTCTCCCTCTTTCCATGGATCCATGAGGCACTTTACTCAGCCATTCCTTCTTCCCCCATCCATCCACCCACCCATCCACCCACCTATCCATCCATCCACCCATTCATCCATCCTGTCTATTGACATTCCCTGTTTCTATACTTTTATTTTCTTCTTTGATTTCTTCCTCCCAACCTTCCCTTCAACTATCGACCCTCTGCATCTTTGTGACCTTTAATGAATCCTTCTTTTTTTCTTTTTTGCAAACTAAAAAAAAAACAGAACTAAAGAATTGTAGGACTCGTTTATTTTTTGTTTGTTTGTTTGGTGGTTGGTTTGTGGGGCTAGGGTCTCACTTTAGTTCAGGCTTCCTTAAAATTCACTCTGAAGCCCAGGCTGGCCTTGAATTCATAACAATCCTCCTACCTCAGCCTCTCTAGTGTTGGGATTAAAGGCATGAGCCCCCATGCCCTGTCTCATTTGGTAAAAAAAAAAAAAAGAAAATATTTTTATTGCTTATTTGCAAAGAGAGAGGGGGAGAAAGAAAAAGAGAGAAAGAATATGTATTCCCTGGCTTCTTGCCACTGCAAACAAAGTTCAAATGCATTGCCATTTTGTGATCTGGCTTTACTGGGAAATTAAACCCAGACTATGAGGCTTTGCAAGCAACCACTGAGCAATTTCTCCAGCCCCTCTGTTTCATGGTTTTTAATATATATTTATTGTCCATAATGAGTTATATTATTTAGTGGGCAAACAATGAGTTGTTATCCCCAATTCCCCGATGCCTCCCCTCCCCATCCCCAATCAGCTGGATATCCTCCTCCGTGGGTCTTCTGGATCAGTCCTTGTGGCAGGGGACCATGGAAAGCCTAGCACTCAGCCTGGTTCTCCTGGCCCAAGTGTGTTGTTACTGAGGGGTGCCATGCCTCTGGATAGTCTCCCCCATCACGGCTCTCACAATCTTTCTGCCCCCTCTTCTGCTCAGTTCCCTGAGTTGTGGTGGGTGAGTATTAAGACTGCTTTAATGTTGTGAAATTAGGGGTCTTTGTGTCAAAAAATGTTGGTTTCTGACACCTTGGCTTATCCTGTGTTGATTGAATGGCTATGGCTGTGGGTCTCTTGTTCGTCACGTCATTCTCTGCGGGATTCCATATCGGTCCTCCACGATATGGCTGTGGTGGCTCATCTCTTTCCAGGATCTCAGCTATCTGTCTACGGTCGGATGGTAGAATTAGATGGGTCACAGCTGTCTTGCTGCACCCTGAAAAATACAAACACATTCTCCATCAAAGAGTGAGATCAGTCTAGGTTAACAAATATACACAATTCTGGATTACTTAGATTCTATTTTTAGTAGCCTCCCCATCATTCGCTCCCATAGTGTATCTTTTCTTATGAGCCCAAGAGTACGGGATCCAGTGCATTTCGCCCTGAATCCCCAGTTCCAGTCAAGGGCTTCCCCTCCCTAAGTGGAATATTTGGCCGAATTTAAAAGCTGTTGATTGTCTCCAGCAGGCCCAGGCTCCTCCATTGCACGAGTGCTCCTTTATTGGTTCACTGTTCTCTCCCAGTAGGAGGTATGGTCAGCCTATTCATGGCCGCAGACTGTGTTTCATGCCAGTGGTCTCTGTTTACTCCAGCTGTCGTTGATCTGCTTCCCCTGGCAGCTTCTGCAGTGCCTTCCAGCAATATACTAATTACCACCTGGGGGCTGGTTAGCATTCCGGACCTTGAAGGGTCTCTCGATGCTGATCAACGGCATTCCGTAGTTTCTTCAGCAACAGGGTTTTGCCTCAGGCCTGGGGAGGGCATTCAAGCGCTTTGACAGAATTCTGTCTTGTTTTTGGAACCTCATGGGTCACTTTGGTCAACAGCTCAGTGAGGGAAGGAACCAGTGGCTGGGACCTGGGGTTGTCAGACTGCTCAATTATTCACAGGCTTAGACATTCTCCCCTACTACTCATGGCCTCTCTTGCCAGTCGACGCCCACTACTTGCTCAATAGGCTACAGTATGCTTGTGAGGATTTTATGTTTTTGAACCTAATTTGGTTTAGCCTCATGCTTAAGCCGTTCCCCTCCCCCCACCCCTTACCCCTCACCTATAACCTCTCACTTCTTTCTACTAGTCTGCGTAGAGCTGACGTTTAGCCAGGTTAAGGACCGCATATGAGGGAGAATATGCAGCGTTCAATTCTCTGATCTTTTGGGTGTTCACTTAGTAAGATCTGCTCAAAGTCAGACCATTTTTTCCTAAATTTCGATATTTCATTTTTCCTTTCAGCTGAGTAAAAGTCCATCGTGTAAATATACCACAGTTTTGCTGTCCATTCCTCCATGGATGGGCATTTGGGTTGATTCCAATTCTTGGCTATTATGAATTGAGCTGCTATAAATATAGTTGTACAAAATTTTCTGCGTCGAGATGTGACATCTTGTGGGTAGATGCCTAGTAGAGGGATAGCTGGGTCCATTGGTAGTTCTATGTCCATTCTGTCTAGGAGTCTCCATACTGCTTTCCATAGCGGTTGAATGAGTTTGCAATCCCGCCAGCAGTGAATGAGGGTTCCTTTTTCCCCCGCATCCTCGCCAGCAACAATTGTTGCTGGTTTTCTTTATGATTGCCATTCTGACTGAAGTAAGGTAGTACCTCATTGTGGTTTTGATTTGCATTTCCCTGATGCTTAAGGATGCTGAGCACTTTCTTATGTGGGACAAGGCCATTTGTGTTTCCCCCTCTGTGAATTCTCTGTTGAGATCAGTGCCCCATTTTGTGAGGGGGCTGTTTGAGATTTTATTATGTATTTTTTGAGTTCTCTGTAAGATCTGGAGATTAGGCCTTTGTTTGAGTTATAGCTGGTAAAAATCATCTCCCAGTTTGATGGGGGTCTATTGGCTCTGAGTATGGTTTGCTTCTGTACAGAAGCTTTTGAGCCTGATCAGGTCCCATTGGTTAAGTGATTGTTGCATTTCCTGGGCTGCTGGAGTTTTGCTCAGGAAGTTTTTCCCTACTCCTATTTCATGTAGAGTTCCTCCTATTTTTTCTTCCAGGGTGTTCAGGGTTACAAGATTTATATTGAGGTCTCTGATCCATTTGAAGTTGATCTTTGTGCACAGTGAAAGGAGTGGGTCTATTTTCATTTTTGTACACATGTTTATCCAATTCGTCCAGCACCATTTGTTGAAGATGCTATCTTTGGCCCAGCATACATTGTTGACCCCCTTGTCAAAGACCAAATAACTGAAGTTACTTCCATTTAAAGCTGGGTCTTCAATTCTGTTCCATTGATCTGTCTGTTTTTATGCCAGTACCATACTGTTTTCGTTACTATGGCTTTGTAGTATGTTTTGAAGTCAGGCATGGTGATACCTCCTGAGTAGGATTTTTTACTTAGAATAGTTTTGGCTATCCGAGGTCTTTTGCCCTTCCAAATAAATTTAGATGTTATTTTTTCTATGTCTGTGAAGAAATAGGTTGGGATTTTTATCGGCATGGCATTGAATCTGTAAATCGCTTTTGGCAGGATTGCCATTTTTACTATATTGATTCTCCCTAACCATGAGCATGTAATATCTTTCCATCTTCTCACGTCCTTCTCTATTTCCTTCTTGAGTGTTTCAATATTTTCCTTATATAAGTCCTTTACAACCTTGGTTAGTGATATTCCAAGGTATTTGATTTTCTTTGAGGCTATAGAAAATGGGACAGTCTCTCTGATGTCTTTCTGTCTGCTTGTCTTCTGCATATAGGAAAGCTACTGATTTTTGTGTGTTAATTTTGTATCCTGCCACATTGCTGAAGGCATTAATCACCTTCAAGAGGTTACTGATACTATTCTTTGGGTCTGATATATAAAGGATCATGTCATCTACAAAGAGGGATAGTTTAATTTCTTCCTTTCCAATTTGTATCCCTTTTATGTTGTTCTCCTGTCTTATCGCTTGGGCTAGAACTTCAAGCACTATGTTAAAGACCAGTGGTGAGAGTGGACACCCCTGTCTTGTTCCTGAATTGAGTGGGAACTCCTTGAGTTGTTCCCCATTGAGAACGATTTGTGCTTTAGGAGTTTTGTAAATTGTCTTTACTAAGTTAAGGTATAGGCCGTCTATGCCTATTCTTTCCAGAGCTTTGAACATGAAGTGGTGTTGAATTTTGTCAAAGGCCTTCTCCGCATCTATTGAGATAACCATGTGGTTTTTGTGTTTGAGCCAATTAATGTGGTGTATCACATTTATCGACTTGCGTATGTTGAACCATCCCTGCATCTCTGGGATAAAGCCAACTTGGTCAGGGTGGATAATATTTTTGATGTATCATTGTATCTGGTTTGCTAGGACTTTGTTCAGGATTTTTGCATCTAAGTTCATCAGAGATATGGGTCTATAGTTCTCTTTTCTTGTTGCATCCTTGCCTGGTTTGGGGATTAGGGCAATGGTAGCTTCATAGAAGGTGTTTGGTAGCCTTTCCTCTTTTTCTATGCTTCTAACAAGCTTCAGAAAGAGTGGTTTCAGCTCTGTGATGAAGGCTTGGTAGAATTCAGCTGAGAAACCATCTGGTCCTGGGCTTTTCCTTTTGGGAAGGTTTTTTATTTCATCTTCAATCTCTGTGGGTGTGATAGGTTTATTTATTTAGGTTATTTTATTTAGTGATTTTATCTGCTCTGGGTTAAGCTTTGGTAGTTGGTAGGTGTCCAAAAATTTATCCATTTCTTCCAGGTTCTCTAATTTTGTGGAGTAGAGGTTTTGGAAGTATGACCTGATGATACTTCCAATGTCTTCGGGATCTGTTGTGATCTCCCCCTTGTCCTTTCTGATTTTGTTGATTTGGGCTTTCTCAGTTCTTCGTTTGATTAGATTGGCCAGGGGTTTGTCAATCTTATTAACTTTTTCAAAGAACCAACTCTTTGATTTATCTATCTTTTAATCGTTTTCTTGATTTCCAATTGATTAATCTCAGCTCTGATTTTAATTATTTCCTTTTGTCTTGAGCTCCTCAGGTTAGCTTTTTCCATCTGTTCCAATGATCTTAGGTGGGTGGTTAGATGATTGATTTGAGACCTCTCTGTCTTTGATATGAAGGCATTTAGCACAATGAACTTTCTCCTCAGGACTGCCTTCATTGTGTCCCACAAGTTCTGATAAGATGTGGGTATTTTCTGCAATTAGTCTCTACCCTATTTTTTTCAGATAGCTTCCTAAACTAGAGCTCATCAATTCAGTTAGATCGGCTATCCAGTGAGCCCTAGGGATTTTTGTGTACCTCCCCAGTGCTGGGATTACAGCCAAGAGCTGCCAAACCTGGCTTGTATGAGGGTGCTGGGGATCTAAATTCATGTCTTCACAATTTTATAGAAAGCACTCTACCCCCTGAACCATCGCCCCAGCTCTGCAGGCCCTATTTCTTTCCCCTTCCAGAAAGGAGTTCTCTGGCAAGTAATGTAACTGGAATAGCAGAACTTGTTTCAATGGTCACCAAAAAACAAGAGTTAAATCTTCAAATTTAAGAATTAAATGAGCAGAAACAAGAATTAAATTTTTACTGTTTTCTTAGCATGCTGATCCATCCTATCCGATCTTCCTTCCAGCTTTCAATCCAATTGTTCTTACTTTCTTCTTTTCCTTCTTCCTTCCCTCACAACCTGCTTCTTTCTTTTCTTCCATTTATCAAATGTTTATGTAAATCTACAGAATGCAAACTTGTTATATAAAGTTTCTTGAAAGATACAGAAGCAAAAAAAGTAAATACTCAGCCGGGCATGATGGCACATGCCTATAATCCCAACTCTGGGTAGAGAGCAGGCTTCTGGAATGGAATTGTGAGTTTGAGATCAGTCTGGGCTGTATAGTAAGACTCCATCAAAAAAGGGGAAAGCTAGAGAGATGGTCCAGAAGTTAAGGCACGTGCCTGCAAAGCCTAACAACCTGGGTTCGATTCCCCAGTACTCACATAAAGTCAGATGCACAAAGTTCTTGCCTGCAACGCCTAATGACTTGGGTTTGATTCCTTAGTGCCCAGGTAAAGTCACATGCAAAAAGTGGCCCATAGATCTGGAGTTTGTATGCAGCAGCTAGAGGCCCTGGTGTGCCATTCTCTCTATCTGTCTCTCTTCTGTCTTTCTCTACACTTGTAAATAAATAATTTTTTAAAGAGAAGGGCAAGGGGTGGATGTAGAAGGATCTTTAGGGTCTGCTGGCTAGCTGGTCCGGCCAGATCAGAATCAGTGAGCTCTCAGTTTGGCAAGAGACCCCGTCTCCAAGAATAAGGTAGAGAGTGAATGAGGGAGACATTTGATATTGACCTCTGGCCTCCATGCACACACAGTGCACACGCACCTGCACACACAAGTGCACCCACATATACAAACATATATAATGCACCACACACAATCAAAACACAAATCAAAAATATTTAAAAATCCATCTTTCCATGGATTTTCTAGATTTCTCATAGAAGTTCTGCACGAGGTGGGAGCCCGGAGAATGGGAACCATGGTTTGGACAGAGCAGGAGCTGGTCAGAGAGTTCCTGCCTCCTGTCACCAGGCTGATTTTCTGGAACCCTAGGGTGATGTTATGTTCTCTGCTTACACTCAGATCTCGCTCATAAGCCTCGTAGCAAAGATCTTGGAATATTCTGACATGGCACCTATCAAGGCCCTGCGGACCCTCCGTGCCCTGCGGCCACTGAGGGCTCTGTCTCGATTTGAAGGCATGAGGGTAAGATCTGTCTCAAAATTTCTCTGGTTGGCAGCATTTGGATGCCCTTCCCCAACCATGCCCTCCTACCACCAACCCCAAGCTCCGGGTCCCACTCTGGGCTCCACAGCTGCCCTTCCTGCCTGGACTTTGGTGACACTGCATATTCTAACTCCCCTGGCTGCCCCTCTAGTCCTCTGGTAAGCTCTTCCCTTGTCACCCATAAGTATCACTCACCCCCCCCCCAAAAAAAAATAAACTCAGACCTCTCTCTCTCTGGGAAGTGGTCCTGATGAAGGTGGTGACATCTAGTGCCTCCGGAACACCATCTTCCAATGACAAGTGAGTCTTTTCCCAGCTTAGCATTTCAGAACACATCTTCTCTCCTGGCACAGTCATCTCGTCCTGTGGATTCTCCTTCCCACCCACTCCTTTTCTTTCCCGTCCTTGTCAGCTTCCACTCTGCCCTCCCTCCACCGCCAGCTCAAAGCAGTCAGCATAGCTGGAGAGAGAATTCAGGTGGTAAAGAATTAGCCTTGAGGGTCTGAGTCTGGACTGCAGAATTCATGGAAATACACTGGGCATTGTGACATGTGCTTGGAATCCAAGCATTGGGGAGGTAAAGATGGGAGGATCCCTAGGGCTCACTGGCTAATTGGTGAACTCTGAGCCAATAAGAGACCCTGTTTCAAAAAAATGTGAACAGCATTCTTGAGGGATAACAACAGAGGTTGTGTTCTGACCTCCACATGCTTGCATGCACGCACACATATGTCTGTAGAAAAATTAACTCGTACCTTTACAAACACTAGAATCTAAAAGTTGCTATCATTTAAAATTTGCTTTAGCTTGTGTTCATACACATACTTGCTTGCTGATTAGAAAAATGAGCGCATTTGTGAAAACAGGCTTAAGTTTCACTGTTTTTTATGAAGCCATATTTTATATTGCATTTTGTAAAATATAATAAAGAGAATAAAGTAAGATTCCAGAGCCCCATGTATGTGAGAATAACACGTGCTCATGCCCTGCATGTTTGGGGAAGACAGTCTAAGCCCACCTTCAGCTGCCCAATGTCTCTTAGTTTCCTGGACCTGAATGATTGCTGCTTCCAAAGGCTCTTAGGAAACAGCCTGAGGAACATACAAAGAAATGAGGGCTGGGGAGATGTTTCAATGAGCAATGCACAGGCATGAGAACCAGAGTTCAGATCCCCACATAAAAAGACTGGGCAAGGGCTGGAGAGATGGCTCAGTGGTTAAGGTGCTTGCCTGCAAAGCCTAACAACTCAGGTTCAATTCCCCAGTACCCATGTAAAACCAGATGCACAAGGTGGCGCATGCATCTGGAGTTCATTTGCAGTGGCTGGAGGCCTTGGTGTGCCCACTTTCTCTCTGTCTCTGTCTGTCTCTCTTCTCTCTGTTTCCCTGCTTGCAAACAAAAATATTCAAAATAATGCTGGGCATTGTGGCATGTACCTATAACCCTAGCACTGGAGAGATGGAGACGGAAACCCTGGGGCTCCCTGGCTAGCTAGTCTTTGCTGAATCGGTGAGTTCTAGGTTCAGTGAGAGACCCTGTCTCAAAAATAAGATACACAGTAATTGAGATAGACTCCCATAGACATAGACTCTGGCCTACATGCCCGTGTGTGTGTGTGTGCGTGTGTGTGTGTGTGTGTGTGTGTGCGCGTGTGTGTGTGTATATATGCATATATACACACATGCATATGGCAAAATAAATATTAAGAGCTGGTCATAGTGGCAGAGGTAGGAGGTTCACAGTGAGATCAAAACTGCCCTAAGACTACCGAGTGAATTCCAGGTCAGCCTGGGCTACAGTGAAACCCTACCTCAAAAAACTAAATAAATCCATGAAAGAAAGAAACTGGATCCAGTAGGAAGCTGTGGCACCCTGTTTCCCACCAGGTAGTGGTGGACGCGCTGGTGGGCGCCATCCCCTCCATCATGAATGTCCTCCTCGTCTGCCTCATCTTCTGGCTCATCTTCAGCATCATGGGTGTGAACCTGTTCGCGGGCAAGTTCGGGAAATGCATCAACACCACGGAGGAGCCGTTTTCTCTTGTGCACTGGACAATCGTGAATAACATGTCTGACTGTCAGAATCGAAATGACACAGGTCACTTCTTCTGGGACAACGTGAAGGTCAACTTTGATAATGTGGCCATGGGTTATCTCGCCCTGCTTCAGGTGGTGAGTTAACCCTGAGATCAATCATTGAGGTTTTGGTCCGTAGGGGCTCGATAAACAGAGCTTCCAGAGTCTTCCAGAAGATGCCACAGAGTGGGGCACAAGGGATAGCGCCAAGTTGAGGTGAGGCTATCTACTGTTAGTACCAACTACAGTACTGGGCAGTGCGAACACACGGGGCTAAGAGAATCGGATGAAGGGATGGGCTTGCCATGGATCCTATCAGGTGATGATCTAGAACCCACCACCTGTACGAAACAGACATGATCTAGACATGTGCTCAGTCTTTTACTTATCATCTCTGAGATAGGAATGAATTCTATCCAATTAAGTTTACTACAACGATAGAGAATGTTGGTGAGAATGACAGTTTACACTTTCTTTTTTAACTTTTTTATTGATTGACAAACTCCATACGTATACACAATGTTCCCTGATCCCCTCCTACCACCTTCTCTTTCCCCACTCCCATATCCCCCCTCCACTGAATTCCTTCTTTTTATGGTGTTTAGCTTCTTTGGCTCAATGAAAAATTTTTAATATCTTTATTACCGATAATAGATACATTGTATGAGCAAATCTTGTGATGGCATCCCCATTTCCTTCCTCTCTGTCCCCAACCCACTAGGGACCCTCCTCGGTGCACATACTGGATCTGTCCTTGGGGTAGGAGGTTATGAACTGTACAAGAGGGAGCCAAATTTCCCCCTTTGTGTATTGTTACTGAGGGGGCCATGTCTCTGGATATTCTCCCCCACCATGGCTCTTACAATCTTTCTGTCCCCTCTTCTGCTCAGTTCTCTGAGTCATAGTGGGTGAGTTTTAAGTCTGTTTTAATGTTGAGATCTTAAGTGTCTCTGGACTTCTGCTTTGGATTGTGTTGGGTATTGTTGTCTGTCTCCATTGACCTTTCCTGGGTTATCTGATGACTTGCTGTGGTGATAGGTCTCTTGTTTATCTCACCATTTTCTCATAGGTTTCATTTGGGCCCTGTGTGATAGGCCAGGGGTGGGTCATCTCCTGCCAGGATGTCAGCCATCATCCCATGGCTTGTTGGTGGAATTGGGTTGTCCATGGCTCTCACTGCCTTCTGAAAAATACAAACAGAATCTCCATTGGAGGGTGAGATCAGTCTAGGTTTTTTAGCCACACATTGCTAATTTGGCAAGATTCTTTTTTTAATTAAGTAGAAACTTTGTATGAATACATCATGTGTTGGCACCACCGTTTCCTCCTCCCTGCCCCAATCCACTGAGAGCCCTCCTCGGTGGGATTGTTGGAATGTTCGATGAGATTGAGGGTTATGAGTTTTTGGAGCAGCAGTCAGTCATGGTGGAGGGAGGTGGGCAGTGGACTGGGTATCCTCTTCTGTCTTGATGTCTGCCTTTTCTTTGCCCTATGACTACGCAGATTTTTGTGCAGGTAGCTCCAGCAACTGTGAAGTCTTGGATGCCACGGCCACTTTGTGTCCAGAAGACATTATTGCAAAGCACTCCTCTCCTTCCTTTGGCTCTTACATTCTTTCCTCCACCTCTTCCACAATGGTCCCTGAGCCTTGGAGGGTGTGACAGAGATATCTCAGTGCTGAACACTCGAGACAAGCGCACTTCTATCCATGTATTCATCCCCATCCCTTACTCATTCTGTCATCTGGAGGTCCTTGCTTCCCAACGTCCCCATCTCCCAAATATCTGTCTCATTCTTACCTCAAGTGCATAACTGATTGAGCAATCAGCAGCCCCATGAGAACACAGAGCAGCCTCACAGCAGTTGCCATGTAGCGAGGCATCTAGGGGCCCAGCTCAGGACATGTTCTGGAAAGTTCCATGTCTTCAATGCCACTCTATTCCAAAACATAGATCTCCTTACATCATGTGAGATTGGTCAAGTCTTTCCTTCCTCCTTTTCTGCCCCTGTTTTTTTCCCTACAAGCACGATGCTCTCCCTTCCTCACTGGGCCAGGGTCGGTTAGATAGATGGGCAGACACTGAAGTCCTTTGCTTCTGTTTCCAGGCAACCTTCAAAGGCTGGATGGACATCATGTACGCGGCCGTTGACTCCCGAGATGTGAGTATCAGCCTCTTATCCCCCTGCACATCGCTCTCGATCTGTGATAGGGAGATGGCGTTGGCATAAAAAGAGCCAGTCTTCCACACCACCCACCTCTACAGCAGTGCCCACTTGGCTCTCCTTTGGGTGCTTAAGCCCACCTAGTCCTTCCATGTAACTCCCTTAGGTCTCAAATGCATCCTCTGTTCACCATTGAGGAGAGCATCGGCTAATTGTAAAAGACAGTTTAGGAAGCCACTTCCTAGATAGGAACAAGAGCCAGGCCAGTGGCTAGAATAAGAACAGACAGAAGGAATGTCAGCCACACCCCAGAGCAGTCCTGTGAGCCACTTTGCTTGCTGCTCTGAGCAAAAACCTAACAAGAAACAACTGAAGGAAGGAACGAGTCATTTGGGGAGCAATGCTCAAATAGGATCCAGTTCATCAGGGCAGGGAAGGCCGGACAGAAAGACGACAGGGCAGCTGGTCACATGGGAACCAGAGACCAGACAGGAAGTGAGGCCTGACCTACTGACCCACTTCCTCTAGAGAGGCCCCACCTCCTAAGGTTCTACCACCCTCCACCCCAAAACAGTGACACCAGCTGGTGATGATATACTCAAATCATAAGCCTATGGGGGACAGCAGGGAACGACCTATGCATCCTCAGCCCATCCACACCACACTTCTGGTTCTGAAAGTCTGAAGTGTCTCGAAGTTTGCTCAGCAGCCTGTCCCTGAAGGAGAGGGGATGTGTTGTTGTCCCCAGGACAGCCTGAACTGATAAGTTTTGGGGGTCTACAGATGATCATGGCTCTAACTCCCCCATCCCTGAGATGTGTTCTTCAGTCCCGAAAGGGCCACCAACTGCACGGAGCCCCCACTAAGTAATGGCTTAGTCAATAACATACCCCTTCATAAATCCTTCTCCTCGTCCTGTTTCATTTCCCTGCCCCTGCTTGCAGAGCCTGGTCTCCAGCTGGGCTTTTAGGGTGAACCTCTATGACACCCACCTCCTGCCGTGTTCCATTTTGTCTTGACTACAGGTGGACATTCAGCCCAAGTGGGAGGACAATGTGTACATGTACTTGTATTTCGTCGTCTTCATCATCTTCGGTGGCTTTTTCACGCTGAACCTCTTCGTTGGGGTCATAATCGACAACTTCAACCAACAGAAGAAAAAGATGAGTGGAGCTTGGCTATGTCCACCAGTGAATCTTAAACTGTGTGTCCCCTAGGCACACAGTTCTGGGTTCATGACTCCCAGCCCTCTGTGCCTTTAGTACCAAGCAGACCTATACCCCTAGGTGTGGTCCTCACCCCTGCCTGGGTCCTCATCTCTGGTGCTACCGTGAAGAGAGCCTGCATTTTTCTCAGTATTAAGATGCCCCCCATGCACACCCTGAGTTCCTATCCTTCTCCTTCTCAGAAGTGACCTTGGCCTTCTGAACTGGAACCAGTTGTATTGGGAGTGTCACTGTGACCCCTTGGGAAATACCAGCAGGGAGAGAAAGGGCTGCAATATTCACTGCTCTGGAGCTCTGACCACCATACACACACACGCACACACACATACACACACATATACACACATATGCACATATACACACATACACGCACACATATACATACACACATCCACATATACACACATATACACACATCCACACACATATACACGCATACACATACACACATACACACATGCACACACACATACACATACACATACACATGCACACACATACACACATATACACACATACACACATGCACACACACATACACATACACATACACACACATACACACATATACACACATACACATACACACACATATACACACATATGCACATATACACACATACACGCACACACATACATACACACATCCACATATACACACATATACACACATCCACACACATATACACGCATACACATACACACACATATACACACATACACATACACACGCACACACATACACACATATACACACACATACACACATATACACACACATACACACACATACATGCACATACACACACATGCACACACACACTCACACACGCACACACGCACATGCACACACCTTTGCCCAGAGCCCCAGGCACCCAGGCATCGTCCCGACCCTCCTTGGGGTGGGGAGGAAGGCTGTGTCCTTCGTGGGTGTTGACTCAGGCTCCTCGGGACCTCACCCCAGACAGCCACTCGTAGTTACAGAAGGCAGGCAGGCAGGCAGGCAGGGTGCACGGTGGACCTGTGGCAGCGCATATGCTTGGACCAGCTGGACAGGTGGGGCTGGCGAGATTTTAACCCTCTCTGAGTCTGACTTCTCTCATCAGGGGCGTGGGGGGAATGAAACCTCACACAAGAATGCCTAGCTCAGGGCTACCACACACAGCTGGCACTGGAGGTTTGGGGTTCCTGCTGGAATTTAGAAGCTCTCTCCAGAGAAGCAAGCATTCCACCTACAGGAACTCTGCAGACGTGGTTCTGGGCTCTTCGGCTCCATTTTGTTTTGAGCCAGAGTCTCTTTACTGATTCCAGAGCTTGGAGGGCTCCAGCGATCCTCAGGTCTCTGCTGCCTGTGGAACTCGGGTTACAGGTACATGTGCTCATGTCCAGCTGTTTACATGGGATCTGGAGATTTGAACTCTGGTAGTCTTGGGACTCCTCCCATCCTTATCCTTGCGCAGGAAGGCTCACCCTCTGAGCTATCTCTCCAGCCCTTCCTGCTACTTTAATAACGTCAGTGTGGTCCTCTCCTGCACTTAGGGGGCCAGGACATCTTCATGACAGAGGAACAGAAGAAGTACTACAATGCCATGAAGAAGCTGGGCTCCAAGAAACCCCAGAAACCCATCCCGCGGCCTCTGGTGAGCTCCCAGGCTTCTCTCTGTGTTGGCTGGGGAGGGGGCCCCCCAGTGCTGTGTGGAAGATTGAGTTTGGAGATGTCGATGATCAGAGTGTCCAGGCCAACATACGAGAGGCTGAAATGAAGTAACTTGGTTCTTCCAGAGTGAGAATAACTCCTATAGGTGCTTCTAGTAAACTTGTTCAAACACAATTGGAAATATATTAAGCTTGTGATAGTAAGGGTGGTTAGAGCCCAAGATGAAATATGTGGGTGGTGACACATCGTGATCTGTACCACAGTGGGTCTCCAGCAGAACCCTATAGGTAGACCGGAAGGACGGTGGCCCAAACCCAACATCCGTGGGACCCATGAGCAGATATGGCTACGATCCACTAAGATGAGAACCAAGCGTTACCCCTTTCTGCAGGTTAAAGGTTGGTCAGTGGTAGCTGGGAAGATGTCTCAGTGGTTAAGGCACTTGCCCTACCAGCCTGCTAACTAGAATTCAGATCTCCAGCACCCAAAGAAAGCCAGGTGCAAAGTGGTACACATCTGTAGTCCCAACATGCCTACAGTAGAGAGAGGTGGAGCCAGGTGAATCCAGCTGTGGGCGAGCTCCGCTGATCTTTGCAGTAGAAAACAACTACAGGAGTCACCGGGTCCCAAGTAAGATGAAAGAGAGGACCAATGCCCTAAGGTTGTTCTATGATTTCCACATGCACACACCCATACACACATATGTATACATGCGTACATATACATGCATGCATACACATACACATCCATACATATACACATACACGCATGCATATACACATGTATACACACATACATTTGCACATGCATACATATACACATATGCATACATATACACATATATGTACATGCATATACATATGCACATATATACACATGCATTCATAGACACACATATGCACATCCACATACATATACACACATGCATATACACAGGCACACAAAATGAAGAAGGGAAGGGGAAAGGAAGGAAAGATTTAATTCCTTTTTTTCAAGATCTTGGGAGGCATATGCTTGCACTCCTCCAGGCAATACAGCATAAATACTATACATGAAAGGCCTAAGTCCTTTCTTGGTCCTCTGCTAAGAGATGGGTTCATCACATCACATCTCTGGGAGGTCCCACGATAGCACCCCTGTTGGAAGTGGCTGATCAGCTTTGGGGATGAAGATGTTGAACTTCTGAGCCATCCATTACATCAAAAGGAATTGGCAGCGTGTCCCTTTCTACGATTAACTTGCAACATTCACGAAGAAGCCTGTAGGCACTTCCCATGGCACAATCCCAGCAGCCCTTCCCCATACGAGGGTAAAAACTCAAGGACGTTCAGGAAAGGGACCATCCATTGTCCCCAAAGGACATTCATTCTGTTGGTGAAAGCAATAAGGATTTCTAAATCGACGCATGGTTCTTACATGACTTACTCCACATCTGGTGGGCACAGAGTCTCCAAAAGATTTACAAGAGAAAAAACTAAAAAGTAAGTGGAGACCTTTGATACCCTTCATTTGCAAAGAGTGGCCATCAATTCACTGCTTTTCTGGATTCTGACAAGTCGTCTGTAGTAGCTGCTTTCTCGTTGTGATTAAATAACCAGAAGCAATTTAAGAAAGGAAGGGGTAGGTTGGAGAGATGGCTCAGCAGTTAAGGTGCTCGCCTGCAAAGCCTAACGATCTGGGTTCAATTCCCCTGTAAAGCCAGATGCATATTGTGGAGCATGCGTTGAGTTCGTTTGCAGTGGCTAGAGGCCATGGAACACTCATTCTCTCTCTCTCTCTCTCTCTCTCTCTCTCTCTCTCTCTCTCTCTCTTCTTCTTCTTCTTCTTCTTCTTCTTCTTCTTCTTCCTCCTCCTCCTCCTCCTCCTCCTCTGTCTCTCACTGCATGCAAA
Source organism: Zapus hudsonius (assembly GCA_004024765.1). NCBI lineage: Eukaryota > Metazoa > Chordata > Mammalia > Rodentia > Dipodidae > Zapus > Zapus hudsonius. The sequence goes on from PVHP010012349.1 coordinate 40,155, forward strand.
AATTAGTTATTTTTAAAAGGCAGGAAGAAAGAGTTTTTCAGCGTATACTTTGAAGGTATACGGTCTATGGTAGCAGGAGCATGAAGCATTTGGTCGTGCTGTGTTGACATCATGAACCCCATGCCTAGCTGGGTCTCCCCTTGTGTATAATCCGAATGTCTAGCCCGTGGAACGGCACCACCCATCTATAGGGGTGGATCTTAACACTACAATGACCCTAATAGAGCAACTCTCTCACAGACAGAGAGACATCACAGAGATTTCTTTCCAGGGTTCAAGTTGACAGCTGAAATTAACCATCACAAAGTGTAATCTTGAGATGAAGAGTCAGACCTCTGTAAGGGCAGAGAAACTCCAAAGTCTCCCAGACATCAAGATAACTGAGTTAGGATGAACCCTACTCCCACCCCACAAAAAAAAAAAATGTGCCAGGCCTCCTGAGTGTCCTTCTGTAGAGAAATCCAACGGATGGAAACTGGCTGGGAATGAAAAGATTTGGTAAAAGTCTAAGCCCGGCCCTTGAGATTCAAGTTGGAGGCTGTAGAAGGAAGACTCCCAGGCTTACTGAGATACAAGCCTCTGAGTTTACAATGGCATTTGTGACCATTGCCACAGCAATGTTGAACTCCCATTTGAACCAGAGCGTCCTAAGCTAGGGGTGACCTTTGGTCAAATCGTGAAGGTTTTGACACAACATCCAGCTTCTCCGCTTTTTCCCAATCCTGCAGCCTGCCAAAGCTTCTATCTCTCCTTGTCGCTGGGATAGGGTGGGCTGCATTTCAAAGGGGAACACCTTCTTTATTATATGAACATATTACAAATTGGACAGATTCCCATCAGTTTATCTTTTTGTGTCCCCTCTCTCCTGTCCCCCATTCCCTTAAGGGCCCTCTTCTGTGGGACAAAGCCTCCAAGAACGCTTTCCCACCTGGTGGCTCTGTCATTCTTTGCACCCTCTCTTCTGCAATGTTCCCTGAACCTTGGAAGGTGTGCTAGAAGTTTCCTTGAGTGTTGCGTTCTTGGCAACCCCTTATTTTCTGTTTTGATAAGCTTTGTGCCTCTACAAAGGCACAGAGCCTAATGTTGGAATTCCACGCAACACAAAAGTAGAAGTCGGGGGCTGGAGAGATGGCTCAGTGGTTAAGGCGCTTGCCTCCAGTGCCTAAGGCCCTGGGTTCAATTTCCCAGGACACATAAGCCAGACCCACAAGGTGGTGGCCCTGGTATGCTATCTCTCTCTCTCTCTCTCTCTCTCTCTCTCCTTGAAAATGAATAAATAAAATATTTTTTAAAAAGTAGAAGTCAGGGCTGGGTATAGTTCCTCCTAAGAGACCACAGCCAAGAACCTCTAATTCCTCCAGAACTGGAGCAGATCTTTCACGTGAGAGGGGAAGTGACTCTTACAGCCCAACACTCCTTCTAGGATGTTCCATCTGTTTCCAGGAGAGATCTATTACCAATTGGCTATGACCACACTCTGCTAGTCAGCAAAAGAACATGGCTCTTCCCTTAACATCGTGGTCCAAGCATTGCAAACATTCTTGGTTTTGTTACCTAATCCAGAAAAGCTGAGGCAGGCTGGAATAAACAAAACTTTGTAGTCTTGGGGAAGCCCAGAGAAGCCAGAGGAGCAGAATCTATGCAGAGACAGCAGATGGCTGTTCTCTAGGGCTCACGGGCCTTGGCTCCTCCTCACCCTGGCCAGCATCCACACGGCAGGCAACTTCTTGCCACAATCTGCCAAGTGACACAAGCCTGATCATCTGTCCTGCTTAAATTCTAGATCTAAGATGGAAACCCCAGGAATTCCCACTTCTTTCTAATGTGACCAGAGTTGTTTTTTTTTTTTATTTCATTTTCTTTTCTTTTTTTTTTACTTTATTGTCCATAATGAGTTACAACATTTAGTGGGCAAACAATGAGTTGTTATCCCCAATTCCCCGCTGCCCTCCCCTCCCCCCTCCACTGGATCACCTCCTCCATGGGTCGTCTGGATCAGTCCTTGTGACAGGGGACCATGGATAGCCTAGTATTCAGCCAGGTTCTCCTGGCCATGCCTCTCGATAATCTCCCCCACCACGGCTCTCACAATCTTTCCCCCCCTCTTCTGCTCAGTTCCCTGAGTCGTGGTGGATGAGTATTAAGGCTGCTTTAAGGTTGTGAGCTTAGAGGTCTTTGTGTCGAAATCATTGGTTTCTGTCTCACTGGCTTATCCTGTGTTGATTTAATGGCTGTGGCTGTGGGCCCCTTGTTCATCCCATCATTCTCTGCGGGGTTCCATTTGGATCCTCCACGATATGACAGTGATGGGTCCTCTCTTGCCAGAATCTCAGCTATCAGCCTACTGTCGGTTGGTAGGGTTAGATGGGCCCCAGCTCTCTCGCTGCATCCTGAAAAATACAAACACAATCTCCATCGGAGAGTGAGATCAGTGTAGGTTAACAAATATACACAATTCTGGATTACCTAGATCCTATTTTTAGTAGTCTCCCAGTCACTCACTCCCATAGTGCATCTTGTTTTGGGAGCCCAAAAGTACGGGATCTGGTGCCTGTCGCCCTGAATCCCTAGTTCCAAACAAGGGGTCCCCCTCACTGAGTGGAAAATTGGTCGAATTTGAAAGCTGTTGATTGTCTCCCCCAGGCCCAGGCTCCTCCATTACACCAAGTGCTCCTTTGTTGGCTCGCTGTTCCCTCCCAGTAGGAGGTGTGGTCAGCCTACTCATGGCCCCAGATTGTGTTTCGTGTCAATCGTCTCTGTTTACTCCAGCTGTCGTTGATCAGTTTCCCCTGGCAGCCTGTGCAGTGCCTTCCAGCACTACACTAACTGCCTTCTGGGGGCTGGATACCATTCCGGACGTTGAAGGGTTTCTCGATGCTGATGGATGCAGTCTGTGGTTTCTTCAGTAACAGGGTTTTGCCTCAGGCCTGGGGAAAGCACTCAAGAGCTTTGACAGAATTCTGTCTTGTTGTTGGAATCTCATGAGTCACTTTGGT
>PVHP010012350.1:0-43478 GCA_004024765.1 Zapus hudsonius
CTACCAACTTGTTAATCCAGGGGGGATCAAAGCATTCAGGCCCCTTACTTCAAAGAGTCCGCATTCTTCCTGTTGTTCCAATGCAGACCAGCTGGCCCAATCTCAGTGGTTGTAATCTCTCAAACAATTGCAGGTGAACGGGCAGCAGTTTCGACCCAAAGATCTTCTTTCTGTGCCATCTCCATCTGCTCACACCAGTTTATCTTTACATAACACAACCCTGCACAGGTTCCCAGGACATAGGCAGGCAGAACACAGTAAGCCTCTCATGCAAACTGCTTCTGGCACAGTCCTGACCAAGTTCTTTCTCCCCCTCATAAGCCAAACCTCACAGTCCATATTTCTCATTACATTCAGGTCTTTTAACTCTGACCATCACGCTGTACTCACAACACTGCGAAGCACCACTTAGGCCGGGAGTTCAAATCCTTCCACATTCCTCCTGTAGATCACTTCCAGAAAACCAAAGCCACAAGACCAGGGTTCCAGCAGCAACAGATGACCCCACGTCCTGGTATCAAAACTGTTGCAGTCAGCTTTCTAGTTGCTGCACAGAAAGAACCCAAACAAAAGTGGCTTGTAGAGGAATGGGTTTATTTGGCTTACGGACTCGAGGGGAGACTCCATTCTGGCAGGGAAAACGATGGCATGAGCAGAGGGCTGGACATCACCTCTGCCACAGCACTGCAGGAAGGTGTGCCAAATACTGGCAAGGGGAAGTTGGCTTATAACCCCATAAGCCTGCCCCCAACAACACAGCTTCATCGAGGTTGTAAAACCCAAACTGCCATCAGCTGAGGATCGATCTATCAGAACACATTCAATTGTTTGTGGGGGACACCTGTATCAAACCATGACACTGGCTGTAACACCCACAAGCCCTCCCCCCCCAGAACACACCTCCAACAAGGTCCCAATTCCAAAATTGCCATCAACTGAGGATCAGGCATTCAGAACACATAAGTTTCCGGGGGACACCTGAATCCAACCACCACAATTACTAACTCCAAGCAATATTATGATCAAAATAGATTCTGTGGTCAAAGTAATGAGAAAGGAAATATGTGGTTAAGTTCATTGAAAGTACTACTGTAGAAATAAATTGTAAAGAGAGAAGAAAGGATTCAAATAAGGAGATGAAGTAGAGAGAATTCAAAAGCCTGGCAAACACAGAGAGGGTGGTAAAGAGATACCATTACAGAAGGAGAAGAGAGATAAACGGAAATGGGGGGAGGAGAGAGAGAAGTAAGAAATGAAATTAGAGACAGGGAAGAAACTAAATTTCAGAAAACATTGTCTCTGTCCATTGGCCATATTCTAACAATAATAATGTATAATATTTCCTAAAATAATTATTTGACCGAAGTTTTGATTCCAGAACACTTGTTTTGTTTTGATTTTGTTTTTCGAGGTAGGGTCTCACTCTAGCTCAGGATGATCTGGGATTCACTATGTAGTCTCGAGGTGACCTCAAATTCATGGCAATCCTCCTACCTCTGCCTCTCTAGTGCTGGGATTAAAGGTGTTCGCAACCATGCCCAGCCCCAGAACCGATATATATATATATATATATATATATATATATATATATATATATATATATATATATATATATATATATATATATATAATTTATTTTATTTATTTATTTATTTTATTTATATATATAATTTATTTATTAGAGAAAGAGAGAGAGAGAGAGAGAGAGAGGGTATGGGTATACCAGGACCTCTTGCCACTGCAAATGAACTCCAGACACATGCACCATTTTGTGCATCTGGCTTTTTTTTATATCTTTATTATTCAAAATTAGGTACACTGTATGGGCAAATATTGTGTTGGTATCCCATTTCCCTTCTCCCTGTCCCCAGCACACTGGGTGTCCTCAGTGGGAATGCTGAATCAACCTGTGGGTTGGGGGGTTATGGGTAGCACAGGAGTCAGCCAGGTTCCCCCCGCCTTGTGTGTTGTTGCTGAGGGGGAAATGTCTCTGGATATTCTCCCCCACCAAGGCTCTACATTCTTTCCACCCCTCTTCCACTCAGTTCCCTGAGTCATGGTGGGTGAGTTTTAAGTCTGCTTTATTGTTGAGATCTTAAGATACTCCGTACTTCTGCTTTGGGATGTGTTGGAAATCCGTGTCTGTCCCATTGACTTATCCTGGGCTGACTGATTGGCTGTGGTTATAGGTCTCTTGCTTATCCCCCCACTCTCTCAAGGGTATCATTTAGGGTCCACACAATAGGCCTGGCAGAACCCTTTTTTAACAGAACATTTTAAGAGCTTACTGCTCTATTGAATACTATTAGCTCTTAGTTAATAAAACCAATATTAAACCTGAGGTTTGGGGCTGGGTAAATAGCTCAGTCAGAAAAAGTGCATGCCATGCAAGCATGGAATCAAAGTTCAAGCCCCAGAACCCATGTGAAAATGCCAGGTGTGGTGGCACATACTTGCAATCCCAGCTCAGGGGAGGCAGAGATAGGCAAATTCCTGGGGCTTTCTGGCAAGCCAATAGCCTAATTGGCAGGTTCTAGCCAAGCAAGAGACTGTCTCAAAAGAAAACGGTAGATGGTGTTCCTGGGGAATGACATCTGAGGTTGTCCTCTGGACTCATGTACACACACATATGCACTTGCATGCATGCACACACATGCACACATACACATATAAAGAAGCAAACCCAATGCCCTTTCAAATGCACTTGAAGTGCTATAACCTACATAAGCCACTTGCTTAAATGTTGCTACATGTTTAACAATATGACAAATATCAAACAATATTTAATAACAAAAAAAATTACAATTCAAAATGTACATCCTGAAGATGAGGGTCTTCACCCCAGGGTCTTCAAATACTAAGTATAGCCCAGATATGGTAGAAAAAGAGCTGAAAGCAGGCCATTAGAAAATTAGTTGCCTAGCTGGATATAGTTGGGCATACCTGCAGCCCTCACTACTGGGGAAGCCAACGAAGGAGGGTTAATTGAGTTCAGAAGTCCCAGATCAGCCTGAACAGCACAGTGAGTTGCTATCTCTTAAGAAAGGAAATAGGCTGGGAGATAGAGAGATGGCGCAGTGGTTAAGGTGCTTGCCTGCAAAACCTAATGACCTGGGTTTGATTCCCCAGTACCCACATAAAGCCAGATGCACAAAGGGGTGCATGCATCTTGAGTTTGTTTGCAGGAGCTAGAGGCCCTGTCTGTCTCCTGTCCTCTCCTCTCTTTTCCCCTCCCCTTTCCTCCCTTCCCTTCCCTTCTCTCTCTCTCTCTTTCTCTCTCTCTCTCTCTCTCTCTCTCTCTTTCTCTCTCTCTCTGATTACAAATAAATAATTTTTTTAAAAGGAAGTAGGTTGGGCATGGTGGTACACACTTATAATCCCAGCACTTGGAAAGTATTGTTGTTTAAATGTAAAGTGTCCCCCATAGTCTTGTGGATTTGTGATTAGGTTGCATACTTAATCCTCCTCTGGTGAGCCTTTGGGAAGTAGAGGCATGCTGGAGGAGGTATGGAGTGGAGGAGGGTGTCGGGGTATCATAGCCCAGTCCTGTTTACCACATTCAGCTCTGACCCTCTCTCCCCCCACTCTCCCCTTCCTTCCTTTTTATGAGATGTGGCCCCCAGCTGTCAGCTCCTGCCAGGCTTTCCCTACCATGATGAACGCTCCCCTTGAAACAGTAAGCCAGAAATAAACCACCCTTTCCTTCCATAAGCTACTTGTGGTTGGGTATTTTGTCGCAGCAATGAGAAGGTATCTGCTACAGGAGGTAGAGTCAAGAAGGATTAGGAGTTCAAGGCCATTCTCAGCTATGAAGAGTGTTGAAAGCCAGCCCGAGAGATCCTGGAGGCAGGAAGGAAGGTGAGCAGGAGGGAAACCAGCTGCCTAACTGAAGACAATAAAGAAACAGAACAAGGCTAGAACTATTCAGATATTCTCTATGACCATAAATATACCTTTCATCGTGAAATAGGGCAATAGGCACTCCTTGTATGTTTAATAAAACTTGGGGTTTCTTTTAGTCTTTTCATGATCATTTAAATCATCACCACTATCAGAAACTCATGGTTAGGGCTGGAGAGATGGCTCAACGGTTAAGGCACTTGCCTCTAGTGCCTAAGGCCCAGGGGTTCAATTCCTCAGTACCCACATAAGCCAGACCCACAAGTGTGGGGGTTAGAAGGGAAGTGTCTTCCTCTATTGTTGCAGGACACTGAGAGATCATGCTGGAACCTAGATGGAAGGCAGGTCCCTGCTGGCTCACCCTCATAGCGCTGCAAAGTGTTATGAGAACTGCTGGGGAATAGAAGTCACCACGGCAGCATAATCCTGCAAGCTACACAATTAATCAGCCAGGCAAGATGTACCTGCTGGTGCAACAGTGCTCACGGGCTATGGGGTAGTCAAATGCTCTCTGATTGGATACGAGGCCTGCTCGGTTGGAGGGGATTCCTGCCTGGTACTGAGAACCCAGTCAGAAGACCATGGCTTGAAAGGTCATGGAGCCTAGAGGGAAGCTTCCACCATTCTTTGGTGGAAAGGAAAGGAAGATGCCCATCAAAAAGCCCATGTTTATCCCTTTAGGTGTGCTGCTCTCTCTCTCTCTCTCTCTCTCTCTCTCTCTCTCTCTCTCTCTCTCATTCTCTCTCTCTCTCTCTCTTGGCTAGAGAACCTGCTGTGGAGCTGGAGAGATGGTTCCTTGGTTAAAAGTGTTTGCTTGCAAAGCCTGATGGGCCTTGGTTGGATTGAACTGTACCCATGTAAAGCCAGATGCACAAAATGGCTCAAGCATCTGGAGTTTGTTAGCAGAGGCAGGAAGACATGGTGCACCTATCGTCATTCTTTTCCTCTCCTTTTCCCTCTCCATCCCTTCCCTCCCTCCCTCTCAAAAAAAAGGAGAATCTGCTTTTTACAGATGACAGCAAATACTGGAAAGACCCAAGATCCATCAGAATGACAAAGAAAGAAAGCCAACGGCCTACCTGAGACAAGCCATTTCTATCACACCTGCCAGGGCCCAGGAGACATTACAGAGGAAGAGGCGAATTAACTGTGAATGGGCTCTCACTGCTACCCTGGGAATTTCCTCTAGAGAGAGGGCAGGGGATGATAAGGAGACTCAAAATTCATCAAAATGGAAAATTAAAGGAGACTTATACTGCACCTCCAAGGCTCAGGAACTTTGCAGAAGAGGAGACAGAGAGATTGTAAGAGCCACAGGGTAGGAAGGTGTGCTCTGAGGCATTGTGTTCCCCCCCTCCACCCTACAGTGCTGACTGGTGCATTCATGACCCCACAGTGAATACCAATAGTCCCTCAGTGGAATGGGGATGGGAAGAGGGGGCGTAAAAGGGTAACCTGATGGGAATATGGCCAATTTGTAATATGTTCATATTTTAAATGTCTCAATAGAAAAAAATTTCAAAGGAAGCTAACCTTCCCTGGTGACCTAGTGTTTAGGATTTTGTGTTCTCAAAAAAGCAAACTAGCTCAGTTATAGTTACTAACATTTAATTTGGGCTATTTAAAATTGCCAATCCTACTTTTAGCAGACCCTTCCAAAATCAATAGAACACTGCTTTTTAAAGCTTTTCCAGATATTAATTTTGAATTCCATTCACTGTTATGTTTAACTACAGTTCTTTTTTTTTTTTCTTTCAGTAATGGCTTCTTTTGAAACCTAACCAAAAGGAACTCTAAAATTCTGGTCACTTACTGTGATAATATATTAAATCAACCCTAACAAAACTAAAATATAAAAGAATATGGTACATTGAAAGATAAATATAGCAAGGTGGGTTAAGCTAATAAAATTTTAACTTATGGTAACTCATTATGGACAATAAAAAAATTTAACTTATAAAAATAATAAAGAAGAAAATGCTCAAATGAATACCTGTGCTTTTTTTATTTGCTCAAATGGAATTTAATTTAAAATCCATCCCTTCTACCAACTCAATTTATAATTCACTAGGCCAATACTTTTATTTTATTTTATAAAATCGTCATTTCATCTGGAAAATAATGACATGGGATTGGCATCACAAGCTGAAAAATACAACAATTTAGTAGCTTCATTGTTGAAATTTCTATTATTTTCAATGAATGTATTTTTAACATACTATAGTTTATTCTATAATATATATCTTTTTAAAAAATATCTTTATTATGAATAAGTTTATACATTGTATGAGCAAATCTTGTAAATGTGTCCCTGTTTCCCTCCTCTCTGTCCACTACCCACTGGGATATATATCTTGAATGACAAACTTATACTAGTGTTGTGAAAGGCAGAATTCTAGTAAGGCTTCCCGTATTCCCACCGCACATGTACACATATCCTATGTAATATCCTCTTTCTTAAACTTAAGTAAGACCTGTGAATATGTTTGGCTGTCACACTTTTGACTGTGTTATATTAGGTGATAACTGTGAAGAGGTTTTGCAGATAGATATAACTAAGCCCCCCCTCCATTGACTTTTCAGTTAATCATAAGGACATTATCCTGAGTGGGCCTAATCTAATCAGGTGAACCCTGAAAACTTGGGCCTTCCTGGAGTCCACAGAGTACTGCCAACTAACAAATCATTTATTTTAAGTTCTAGAGCTGTTCCCCAGAACCACCCAAATGAACTTGGAAGAAAACTGTATGTAGCCCAGCAGACACTCTGATCAAAGCATTCTGAGACCCCGAGCAGAGGACATTAAGCTGTGTCCAGATTCTTGACCTACAGAAACTACCCGATAATAAGTATTGTTTAACCCATGAAGTTTATAATATTTTGTTACATGGCAACAGAAAATTCATACTTCCATATTATACATTTTTGTGCTCATTAACACTACAGGTAACATAATGACCTTGTACATATCAAAACTGGCTAGAAATCAATATTACAACCGAACTCTATGAGAGCAATTGAACATACATATTGAAGGCTATGAAAATAGTCCTTTTCTTGGCATGTATGTATGCATGTGCAGTGTGGTGCACACATGTGTGTGTGCCCTTGTGGAGCCCCACACACCCGCCTGTGGGAGCTCTGTCGCTCTTCCTCCTGGTCTTGTTTCTTTAACCACACTCTCTATTTTTACTGTTTTTTTTCTCCAGAGCTTATAGAACCCCACTAATATTGGATCTCTGCTCCCCTGAGAGACTGAGCTCAAAAGCATATATGGCCACGCCCAGCTGTTTTATGGCGAATCTAGGGATCCCAGGCTCTCTCATGCTTGGGCAGGAAGCACACCTAACAGGTGAGCCATCTCGCAAGCCGGAAAGAGTCTTGTCAGTAGAGAGGGTAGATTAAGTGGATATGATCAAATCAAGTTAGAACTTGGCCACACTTTACAACAGAGATAGTGTAGGGTTTTCAACTAGGATAGAGGAAAATAGAGACTAAAATGTAAAGAAAAATGAGGGCAGTATTAGCAATGACTTCAACACAGAAGGTAACAAATATGGGCAACAGACTTGAATCTCCATCTTGAAGACTGGGTGAAGTGGGAGTACTGATGTCATAAAGAAGTCTGCAGAGTCACAGCATATTTTCCTTGCTTGCTATTAAGCAGGGAACAGGAAACTATGGTCTGTAAGCCAAATCCAGTCCACAACTTGTTTTTGTAAATAATGACTTTTTTTTTCCTTTTTCAATGCAGGGGTTCTAACCCAGAGCCCATTGCATGCTAGGCAAGTGCTCTACCACTGAGCTACATCTTGCAAGTAAATAAAACTTTATTGGTACATAGCCACACCCATGCTATCTAGGCTGATTTTGTGCTGAGCAATCTCTTCAGCCCTCTAGAAGTTCTTATTCTACCCTCTTATCTCTGGTTTAAGTGTTTTAGAGTGCATGGCCTTCATTTTTCCTTTGATTTCTTTTTGTTATTGTTTTTGAGGCAAGGTCTCACTCTAGTCCAGGTTGACGTAGATCTCACTCTTTAGTCCTAGGCTGGCTTCAAACTCATGATGACTCTCTCCAACCCCAAACTTCCCAGTGCTGGGACTAAAGATGTGCACCACTAAGCCTGGTTTATTTTTTGTTTGTTTTAGATAAGGTTTTATGTATGTCATTCGTGCCTAGAACTTGCTATGATGAGAATTACTTTGAATTTCTGACCCTACTCTTTCTACCTTCCAAGTTCTGGGATTACAGGCATGTGCCACTATGCCCAGTCCTCTACTTTGTAATACAGAGAATGGATAGTTTGATTTCTCTTCAAATAACAAAAATCTTTCACCTTCTATAACCCAGTGAATTTAGGTAAACAATTAAGGACTAAAAAATTAAAATTTCAATGCAGAACTTTGTTCAAGGATGTAATTTATGGCCCATAAAGATATATAAAAAGCCAAGAAGATAATATATAAAACATATAAACAAATACTTTTGAGGTGAAGGGCTATCATCCTTCACTGTATATTCTTCTGTTCTTCTTTTTAATAACTAATATCCTCACCACCAACAAAGCTTAGCAGGCATACACTGCCCAACTAGAGACGCATTGTACAGCCTCTCTGGAGTTTCACTAATAGAATATAAGCAGAAATGTTATATGCCTCACTTAAGAAAGAAATGTTCTTGCCCTCAACTTTTGCTTCTGCTTCTCTAGGGTGTAATGAAGTCATGAAGTCTATCCTGCTTCAACCCCAAGGGCAAAGGCAGCAACAAAAGAACAAGGCAGAGTAACAAAAGGGAAGGAACCTGGGCCAACTTTGTGGAGGAAAACTTGGGACTTACTCTATCCAGACTGGTAGGTAAGAAAGATGTAAATTTCTTTCTTCTTTTGGCCACATATTTTAAAGTATCTTTCTTCCAGAACTTTGTCCTATATTCACAAACCCTACAAGGCCATTCACTCAAAGGTCACAGATTTTAAACCATGTTCTACATGACAATCTTTTTTTATATAAGTATATGCTCTTTTATTTAGTTATCTGCAAGGAGAGAGAGAGAGAAAAAAAATGGGCACCCTAAGGCCCTTTGCCACTGTAAACAAATTCCAGATGCATGTGCTACTTTGTGATTCTGGCTTTACATGGGTACTGAGGAATTAAACCCAAGCCATTCAGCTTTGCAAGCAAGTGCCTTTAACAGCTGAGCTATCGCTCCAATTCCATTACAATGTTTTTGTCTATGACAGCATAGTAAACGGACAGTTCATAAGATGGAAATACAGCTGAAAAACTCCTATCCCGTGATTAAACCTCAGCCATCATAACATGTGGCACGGAGCATCACACACACATTTGTGGCAATGCAGCTATAAATAAACCTACTACAAGTCTTATAAAAATATAACTCATATAATTATATTCCTACATAGGCTTGATTGTGATAATACACAAGGATGGTACTGTATTTTTATACTATACTGTGGTTTTAATCATTATTTTAGAGTGCATTCCTAAGTATATGTTTTAAAAATTGGGCTGGAGAGATTGCTCAGTGGTTAAGACACTTGTCTGCAAAATACAATGGCTCGAGTTCAATTCCCCAGGACCCACGTAAAACCAGATGCACAAAGTGGAGCATGCATCTAGAGTTTGTCTGCAGTGGCTGGAGGCCCTAACACACTCATATTCATTCATATTCATTCTCTCTCCCCCCTTATAAACAAATAAATAAATATTTTTTAAATATCTTATTTATTTATTTGAGAGAGAGAGAGAAAGAGGCAGAGAGAGACAGAGAGAATGGGCTTGCCAGGGCCTCCAGCCATCACAAATGAACTCCAGACACATGAGCCCTCTTGTGCATCTGGCTTTACATGGGCACTGGGGAATTGAACTCAGGTCCTTCTGCATTTCAGGAAAATGCCTTAACCGCTAAGCCATCTCTTCAGCCCAACAAATAAATAAGTATTTAAAATTTTAAAATTACTATAAAAGAGTGAATACAAGCCTGAGGAGATAGCTTAATCAGGAAAGCGCTTGCTGTAGAAGCCTGAGAATCAGAGGTCAATCAGAGGTCTAGCACCCATGTAAAATGACAGGCATAGCAGCTTGCACCCACATCCCCAGCACTGTGAGTGGAGATAGCAGATCCCTAGGGCTTGCTGGCTGGTTTACCTTGATGAATCAGTGAGCTCTGGGTTTAGTGAAATAAGGTGTAGAGAAGACCCTCAACATTGCCCTCTGCATACATGTACACATGTGTATGTGTACCTCCACACATACGTGTACCCATATTCACATACACATATATACACACATGCCAAAAAGAGCGCATCACGATATGCCAGCAGCGGCCGTCTAACATCTCTTGCTTACTGCATCTCTGACGTCATGCTCTCTTGCACTTGCTTTAATCGCCTGCTGTGTTGTTTATATGCCCCTGGGAGCAATAGGCTGGATTATTGGCTAATAATATATACATATTATTCCATATAACCACGTGTGTATACATATATATGGTGCCTAGTAGACAATGCTGTTTACATTTGTATAAGCACACATATTCCATGGTTTAAGCAACCCACAAAGATACATAATACATGTGGCTACTGTAACTCCTGCCTTTGTAATGTAATTTTTCTGCTGTGAATATAAATATACTCCAAAATTTTCTAGGGAAGACTCCTTGGCTTTTAAAGTATGATGGATCATTCAGCCCTTTTTCAAGTTCGCTAAACTAGAACAAAAGATATGCTTAAAAAAATAAAAATAAAACTCTGTGTCTTTAATGATCCAGAGAGAAAACGTGTGCCTTAATCTTCTCAAAGAAGGAAGTGAAGAGACAATCATGTGATGTACTTAAAAGGGGGTTGGACAGAGGAGTAAGAGAGCTTGAGTGTTAGAAGACCCTCTGAAGGAGTAGTGATTGAAGCTACACAGTCCCAGCGTATTCTAAAAACAGAAAAAAGAAAAGAAAAAAACACCTTACTTTTTAGCTGCCAGTGTTTTCAGGCGGGATGGTTCTATTTCTGTTTCTCTGAACATCAGTCCTAGGGTCTGTATAATTTCAATGCATGCCCTAGGAGACAAAAAGAAGAAAGAAGGCAAATGGCAAGATTGTATGAGAAGTCCAGAATTTCATGAAAGTATTCATCTTTGAGAAGGTTGCTATTAGATATTATATCGAACATAGTCCATCAAAAATTCTGCACAGGGGCTGGAGAGATGGCTCAGCACTTAAGGCACTTATTTCTAGTGCCTAAGGCCCCGGGTTCAATTCCCCAGTACCCACATAAGCCAGACCCACAAGGTGGTAGCCCTGGTTCTCTCTCTCTCTTTCTCTCTCTGCTTGAATATGAATAAATAAAATATTTAAAAAAAAAAAATTCTGCACATCAAATTGAGTGCCATCTCTAAGGTAGCTGCAGAGTCAGCACTCAAAAATGTTTTGAATCAGTGCTACATGACATGATAGCTGCATGTCAGGATTAAGTCATGATCATAATCTTTTTCGTAAATTCCTATGTGCATATATGATGTGTGTATATGTGTGTGTATGAGCATGTTGTGGCTTGTGGAGGGAGGTCAGAGGACCCTCCTGTGTCAGCTTGCCTTCCACCTTGTTTGAGGCAAGGTCTCTTGTTCAGTGCTGTGTTCACCAGGCTAGGCAGATGGTGAGCTTCTGGGTGGTCTCTTGTATCTGCTTCCAATCTCTCTGTAGGTGTACTGGGACACCTAATATAACAGCTGGCTTTATGTGGGTTCTGGAGACCCGAACACACGAACTCATATTTGTGTGGAAGTGTATTATCCAGTGAATTGTTCTCAATCCCATGATTCTTTATTGAATGCATGTTCTTTCCAAGATTTTAGTATAATCACACTATTTAAAAAATGTTTAATAATTTTCTTTTTTTGATAGGTAAAATATGGTTCAGAGTGTCAAAAGCATAAAAGGAAATTCATTGAAAGGTTTATCTCTGGTCACCCATTTTTTGGGGATTCAGTATTACTAACTTCATTTGTATCCACTCAAATTAGAACAAAAGAAATACTGTTTTTAAAAACCCATATGATGGGCTGGAGAGATGGCTCAGCGGATAAGGCACTTGCCTCCAGTGCCTAAGGCCCTGGGTTCAATTCCCCAGGACCCACATAAGCCAGACCCACAAGGTGATGGCCCTGGTGCTCTCTCTCTTTCTCTCTCTCTGTATCTCTCTGCTTGAAAAATGAAATGAATAAAGAAAATATTAAAAAAAAACCCATATGAGAATCAGAAATGGTGGTATATGACTATAATCCTAGTGCTCAGAGGCAAAGGCAGAAGAATCACAAGTTCAAGGCCACCCTGACCTATAACTTAGTGAGTTCCAGCTCAGCCAGGGATACATAACAAGGACCTGTCTCTAAAAAAATACATATAAATAAATATTTAAATAAATAAATCTATGTGACAAAACTTGAAGTACCATTAGCCATTAATATTGCATGTTATTTTATCTATTTTCCAGTTATCTTTAACACCTAACTGGAGAAAATATCTGATTATCTAGATAGTACTTACACCAGCTCATCAGCCCTTTGGCTTTTATTTTGAAGTACTCTCTTATCCCTAGACTCCGGCAAGTACTCATGAAGTTTGTTCACTAGGAAATAGAAAAGGTCGCTGGTCTGTGAAAGCAAGTGGGGAAGAAGGTAATTAAGGGATCAGTTAAAACTCTATCCTTACATAAAAGGACAAAGAAAGCAATTATCCTTCAATTAAATATGTGATTTACAGTGCTCCCAGTAATACCAGCATAATTCAAACTGAAAACATACTTTTTACCTACCGCCAGGAGACCACGTTCTGGTGAAAAAGCAAGAGCTAAATTATGCTGGGGGTTCCACCTACACACACCAAGAAGTGAGTACCTAAGTTCAGGCAAGAGTTCAGTCACTTTGGTCACTCTGCCACGGTAAGGATATGATAAAATGATGAGTAAAAAAGCTCTTGTTTAAAATGCTTACTAACACCAAGACAAATGCAGGCACACTAGGAGTTCTGAGAATCCATTTGAAACATAGATTGCCACTTCTACCTAAATGGACACTGACTCAGAGCTGAGCAACCGAGGCCCATGGGAAAAGCAGGAATGTGAGACCTGGCCTGGGAGCCTGTGAAATCAGACAAGCTGTGCTTCGGCTTTTCTCCTGATGACCAGTAACAACTTACACTGTTTAGAGAAGCATGTGGATGCTGCCCCCCCCCACCTTTTTTAGGTGATATGTCCTGAGAAGACGCTGAGGACTCCTATCCCTGTATTTTTCACAGTCCTCTGAAGTCTTAAATTTGACATGTAGACTGTAGGCTAGAGAGATGGCTCAGTGGTTAAAGGCACTTGCTTGTCAAACCTACCATCCCAGGTTCAATTCCCCAGTACCCATGTAAAGTCAGATGCAAAAGTGGCACATGCATCTGGAGTTCGTTGCAGCAGCAAGAGGCCCTGGTGCACCCAATCCAAGTTGGTTGTTCATCTTCACCTCAAATCTAAGAAAGGGCCATGAAAGACTGGGAGGTGGTGCACATCACAGTGGCAGCTATAGCAGCAGATAGACACCAACATAAATTTGATCCTAAGCAAGGCTCACCCCTTTTCCTTGGCCTCAGCACCAACCAGCACTCACCTTATCCTTCTGCTTCAAACTGAAAGTATCTGATTATCTGATTATCTGTAACTGACCATGTGACAACCAAGTTGCCCTGATTTCCTGAGATCACATTTTAAATATAAAAGATAACGGTTTTATTCTTAAAAGTCATTTTGTGGTGTCTCTGGAGATGCCTCAGCTATTAAAGGTGCTTGTTTGCAAAGCTCTGCTGTCCCAGGGTTCAATTCCCCTAGCAGCACTCACATAAAGCCAGACGCAAAACGTGATCCAAGCCCCTGGTGTTTATTGGCTGTGGCAAGAGACGCTGGTGTGCACCCCTGCCCATACACACATACATGTACAAAGAAGCAAAAATATTAAAACTCATTTTTAATCCTATTTCGATAAGGAGCCTTGCAGAGAAAAATTTCTTGAAATCCACTTTACATCTATATCTCTCATGTGAAATGCTTTCCCTCTAATCTCTCCCTTCTTTGATATCAATCCCATCTATTTTCTTTCCATCTCCCCCTTACACATATTATTGATAATCTCACAAATTTTTAAGTGTTAAGAAATAATTGTAAGGCCGGGCGTGGTGGCGCACGCCTTTAATCCCAGCACTCCGGAGGCAGAGGCAGGAGGATCACCATGAGTTCAAGGCCACCCTGAGACAACATAGTGAAGTTCAGGTCAGCTTGGGCTAGAGTGAGACCCTACCTCGAAAAACCAAAAAAAAGAAAGAAATAATTGCATTAAACCTAACCAATATCTTAATACAGCAAAATACAACCTATTTATATTTAATTTGTGCTTAAGTTTAGTAACCAGGTGGAATAAGTTTTAAAAATTAGAAATCAAATACCTACTTTCCAGAAAAGCCTTCTCAGAATGAAATTTTTCTGAGCTGCTACTTTAAGCTCTGTAATTAAACAAAGTATCTTCCTCAAAGTATTGCCTTTAAGAAAAAGTTCAGATTTAAGTTGACTGAAGTGCTTAATTTTCTCCTCAGATCTACAGAATCAAACACACACACAAAAAATCATGTAAAACATATGAAACAGCAGGTTATGAATCCCACGAATATGAACAGGGTGGTGAAACTTTGCCCCTCATGGAATTTTAATGTGGCTATGTACCCCTAGTTTAGTCCTCCTCCATAGTGAAGCCCCCCCAAAATCACACTGTTTACTGCTCTCAAAGTTGCTTTTCACCCTGCCCTTGAAGCAAACGGGAATGCCCCCACTGTCTGGTAAACTTCCATCCTTCTCTATACCCTCACCCATATCATTCACCCACAGTCCACAAACTATATGTAATATTATTTGCTCAATATTTCCTTTTGTTCAACTTATTTGCTTAAATAAGTATATTTATAAAGACAACTTTGAGACCAGGTAACTATAAAACAGCTAGAAAGCTACAGGTTCTAGAAGTTGCTATGTTCTGGGCCTTGGCTGGCTCTCTGCAGACAAGGAAGGTGAGCATGTTAGAGAGCAGGTTGATGGAGTCTTAGCATTACTGACAAAGTCAAAACAATTATTGCTGCCTCCTCCAGAAACCTGTGGTGCCAGCCAGTATCCCAATGCCCTCACATGTGAGCTATTCCTGCCACTACAGCCCTCTTTATTGACAACAAACAAACAAAATCTTATTAACCCCAACATTCTGGAGGGGGGGGGGAATGGACTCTTTCCTAGTGGGAAAGCTGAAGGAAAAAATATATATCATTGCAAATACAGCAATTTCAACCCTAGAGGCAAACGACCATAATGGTTGTGAGCATGAAGGCTGAGGTCAGACTCCCAGATCTGTCATAGTAGGTCATGACCATGGGCAAGTTACACAGCCTCTCTGGGCCTCGGTTGCAAATCTGTACAATGGAGCTGATGATGGGACTTTGGCTGGCATGCCCCGAGCACATGGCAAGTATTCAACAAATGGCTATCTCTAAAGAAAGCAGGAATAAGTTTGAGACCCTGTTTCCTTATACAGCACTTCTAATTACAACCACATTTCACTCCAAAAGATGATACAATCTTTCTTTGCTTTGAGAAACCTCAAAATACAACTGGGTTTTCACCAACAAGCAAGCTGAGAAAAGCAAAGGGTCAGATAATAAATACATCAGCAGAATTATTTTGAAATTAATTTTCCATTTTTTCCCATTTGGAATCAGCCATTTTCTAAGAGACAGAATAGAAACAGGCTTCTTCATCCCTTTCTACCTATGAAAATAGATTATGATCCTAAACTCTTATCAATTGTGTGTGTGTGTATGTGTGTGTGTGTGTGTGTGTGTGTGTGTGCGTGCTTGCTTGCAAAGCCCACTGGCCCTGGTTCTGTTCTATTCTCCAGCACCCATGTAAAGCCAGAGGCACAAAGTGGCACATGCACCTGGAGTTCATTTGCAGTGGCTAGAGGTCCCCCCACCCCCTTTATCCTTACAAATATATAAAAGTATTTTTAAAAGAATATTTGCTTTTACACAGATAATAAACTTCATTTAATTAATATGAATAAGAAAATGGCTAGTGTCAGAACATTATTATTAAACTGAAGAATATGAGGGAAATTTATACTAATGCTAATATTTATTCTGTATTTTCATCAGTAAGAAAACATCAGTTCACTCTCTCTCTCTCGCTCCCTTTCTCTCTGTATCTCTCTGCTTGAAAAATAAATATTTCTTAAAAAAGTAAAAAAAAAAAAAAGAAAACATCAGTTCACCAAAACAACATTCCAAGAAAGATTTTTAGCAAGGTGTAATTATGTGTACCTATAATTCCAGGACTGGGGAGGCTGAGACAGAAAGATAGTGAGTTCAAGGCCAGCCAGGGCTACATAGCAAGACTGTCTCAAAAACCCAAGAAGAACGCCAGGTCCCAGAAGGAAGACACTGAGTTCTCTTTTCAGTGTGCTTACTTTAAAGTTCTTGTGAGAAATGTGTGAGTTGATGTCTAGTGGACACTTGTGTTTGCAAGCCCCAAATCAGGGCAGAGACCTGAGGTAGAGTATAAATATAACTGTCAACCACATACAACACAGTCAGAAGTAGTAAAGAGGAGAGGAGAATCCTCCATGAGACTTTCACACTATCACTCCTTACCTATAGGGCTTTCCGCTTCCAATGGGACTGTATTCCCTGGCATATAGGGGATCTTGTAAAAGAGTGGTTTTCTGAAAGAGGGGAAGAGTGGGCTTTGTCAGAATCTCTGTTTACAGGAAATAAATCATCATGTATTTAATCCTTTATTCCATATTATTTATTGATATAACTGTATTTAATAACACCACAGGGAAATTTTTCATTATCCAGTTTTTTGTTTTGAACATAACATTTTTTCTTTATAAAATGATTTATCATGCTTGCTTCAGCAGCATATGTACTAAAATTGAAACAACATAGAGATTAGCATGGCCCCTGCATGAGGATAACATGCAGATTCATGAAGTGTCCCTCATTCTCTAAATGATTTCTCAATTTATCATACCTCTGGAACCCCACAAGGACAGACAGGCCTTCATGACCCCACAGTGAAGACCATAACCCCACTGAAGAGGACCCCCAGGATAATGGGAGCAGGGACAAGGAGATAAAAGAGTATAACCTGTTGTAATATAAAATAAAATAAGCAATTAAATTTTAAAACGAGTATCTAAATACACAAAGTTAAAAAATAAAAGTTCGGGGGCTGGGGAGATAGCTCAGTAGTTAAAAGCACCTGCTTACAAAGCCTGCCCGCCAAATTCAATTTTGTAAAGCCAGATGCACAAAGTGGCTCATGCTTCTAGAGTTCATTTGTATCTGCAAGTTTGGTCTTGGTCTCTCTCTCTCTCTCTCTCTCTCTCTCTCTCTCTCTCTCTCTCTCTCTCTCTCTCTCTCATAAGTAAAAATCAAAGTAAAACTCTTAAAAAATAAAAACCTTGGGAAAAAACCCAGAAGTGAGCCAACTCAGGAGAATTAGCACTTATTTTGAAAAACATATATTTAAATAAATATATGCTTTATATATGTGTTTTATATATGTTATTTTTAAAAGTCAACTAAATTTTTTTCTGTTAGAATATATGAGATTTTTTTAGGAGAGCAACTTTCCTCCATTTATGATTTGTTCACATTGTTAATTTGGAGAAAGTTATTTATGGTAGTTTAAATGGATGTCCCCCCCCCCAGGTCCCACTACAGACAGACCATGGTTTCCAATGAAGACCCGAAAATGTTTTGGATATACCAGGACTGTGCAAGGGCTACCATGGAGCGCTGTTGGCAAGGCATGAAAGTTTTCCCAGCCACTCAGCCAAGCTGGAGGGACTCTCAGTCACTGGTTGTGCTATGGGAGTTGAATTACAGATATGGGATGTTTGCAGATGTTTATTGAGTTTGCATTGGCCCAGTTTTTCCTTGTTATGCCTCATAACAGTTGAAAATATTTCCTCTGTGCCGTTATATGTTAAAAGTTTGTAACTTGTTTTGATTTTACAGAATTTGAAGTTAAAAAAGACAATCTTAAATTTCAGATAATAATTAGGACTTTAAAACAGCCTTAAAGTCGGTAAAGACTGTGGGACCTCTAAAGTTGGACTAAACATAAAATAGTTATAAATCTATTTGGAGCCAGGGGTGGGTTATGGATGTCCCCAATATATGCAAGAATTTTTATAAATTTGTCCCCAGCCTCCTGGCTGGAGGAGGTGTCACTTTGAGCTGGCATCCCAGGGTATTTCTAAGATAGATGTAAAATTCCAGTGATACGTATGTAAAGAGCAGTCTGAGCTGAAGTCTGGCAGTCCTGCTGTTTTTGCTAGCTGGAGTTGGAGTGTGCTGGCTGGAGGTGATGGGTTTCTCTCTGCTTGGACCTGTGAAAGGGGGCCAGACTATTTTCTTCATTATTGAACTTCCCCTGGATCTGTCAATTTAATAAATATTTCCTCCAAAAACTGTGCCTGGTTTGGAGATTCATCCCAGCAGTGTGTGCCTGACTACGACACTATTCATAAATTTATAGAAGAATTTTAAATATTTTGGTCCTAGCTGGGCACAGTGGTACATTCCTTTAATCCCAACCCTCTGGAGGCTGAGGTAGGAAGATTGCAGTGAGTTTGAGGTCCAGCCTGAGGCTACAGAGTGAGTTCTCTACCTGGGGTGTGGAGGTAGAACCAAAACAAATAAACAAAAACCAAAAATAAATTTGAAGACCCTACCTGAGGGGAAGAAAACAAACAAATAAACAAACAAACAAATAAATAAATAAATAAATAAATAAATAAAATATTTGGTCCTTCTAAAGTGTGCTATAGTTGATTTTTCACAATTTTAGCTCCTTATAAAGCCCTCTTCTTGCCTGCCATGGTGGCACACGTCTTTGATCCCGGCACTCAGGATGCAGCGGTAGGAGGATCACCCTGAGTTCATGGCTACCCTCAGACTACATAGTGAATTCAAGGTCAGCCTGAGCTAGAGCAAAACCCTACCCCCCCCAAAAAAAAAGCCCTCTTTCATACAAAATAACTTCATGTTTATTATTATGTCAGAATAGTAATAAAATTATCACTGAAGATAACTCAGAAGTAGTTTATTTTTAATAAGTGAATAATATTTTTAAACTGATTCCAGTGTAAGAAAAGATCGTTACCTGGGGTCAGGTAAGTGGATGTGGTTCAGTGGTGGAACACTTGCCTATCATTCAATGGGATCCTCAAACAAACAAACCAAAAATTCCTAACTGGTTGTTCTACTTCTTCCCTGATGTAACAATGTAATCTTGGGTCAGTCACTTAAAATTTTTGTGCTTCAGTTTCCTCATCTAGTTTGCTAGATTAATGATGTCAACATAAAAATTATTTGATTCTACAACAATTTGTTTTTGTTCCACCTCCACACCCAGTCTGGGCTAGAGCAAAAGTTACTTGATTAACAACAATTTGTGTTAACCCAGTACAGCAAAGAAATCCAGAAACATACTGACAATGCTGACTTCTGTCTGAGGTCTGAGTCACCCAGCTAACTGCCAAAGACCACCTGGCAAGACTCCATGATGACTACTTTGCTCACTCGACTCTTCAAAACCAGGCTCTCCTTGTCTATAACACTACTCAAGGATACATATTTCTCCTTTCCTATAGCCTGAATAAAATTGCTGCTTACTTGCACAGTCCATTTTTGTCTTTCACACAATTATTAAATTCCATGGCAAAATTTCAAAAAGCTCTACAAAGAGCCCTTACTATAATATAATTGGTCCACGAGCTCCTTAAGTGCAGAAATATTGATGAGGTTGTGGAAATAATGTACAAATGAAGTTCCAAGTCCTTTTTCTCTAGGTTCAGGTTACTTTGTAAAGGAGAAGCTAGAAGACAGTTTCTATTCCCATTGAACTTGAAGATTGCACTTGGAGAGTCTGGGAGTTCCTGAGGCTCTTTTGTGTTTGTGGTACAGGATGTAGAATGGAAGGGCTTGTCGGTAGCTGGTATGGACTGACACCAACTTCTGCAGAGGACAGGTAAAGGTCGAAAGGCACCTTGACCTGGAAGGGACAGCCTCTTGAGGTCTGAAGGAGGACAGAGAGTTGAGTCCTTGTTGCTCTCCTGGTGGGACCTGTGAGTAGAATTTAGTGTTACATATGATATTCAGAATTTAACAGCAAGGAGCCAAGAGAACCCAGTGGTCATTTCCAGCACCCTAAGACTCTGCAAACAACACATTAATGGAATGCAAAATATCACATTAATGGAATGCTTGTTAAGAAAAGGGAGTGATTTGACCTCATTTGCTGTCATGCTTTGAATCTGCAATGTCCTGCACAGGCTCATGTTCACAACACTTGGGAAGATGTCTCAGCACTCAAAGGTGTTTGCATGTACCATGTGAGCCAGGTGCAGAAAGTGGCACAAGGGTCTGGCATTCATTTGCAGC
Source organism: Zapus hudsonius (assembly GCA_004024765.1). Lineage (NCBI taxonomy): Eukaryota > Metazoa > Chordata > Mammalia > Rodentia > Dipodidae > Zapus > Zapus hudsonius. The sequence continues at coordinate 20,440 of PVHP010012350.1, forward strand.
AAGAAGAGGCCCTGGTATAGCCTTACACACACACACACACACACACACACACACACACACACACACACACACACTAATTAATTAAAAAATAAAAGATAGCCTAGTAATCAAAATTTTGAGATGTTTTGGCTTCATTTCTGATAAATTTATTTGAATTTAAATTTGGCTACTTAATAATCCCTTGCCACATTCCAGCCTTTTATCTCCAATAGATGTGAGTGTTTGGTAATCACTTTAATTACATAAGAGATTACATAAGAAAGATTACTCTTTAAAGGAACCCAAGGTAAATCCCATTTTCAAATTCAATTACAATGCTAGTAAACTAATCTTTTGAAAATTCTCTACCTAGAATTAAATATTACTTGTTTAAAATTTAAGCAACAATCACCTGAACTCAATAATAACATCTATGGCTGCTCTCGGGTTGTCACAAAACAATTTCTCTTAGGTAATAGAGGTGACACTGTAAATACTCAAGGCTGTGTACAGAGCATCGAGTTCCAAAGAAAGGTTTCAACTGACTATCATGAACACACTCTGAAGCAAGCAAACACCATCTAACTCCTTGGAGAAGAGTTGGCATTCACATAGTGACTACATTCCACTTAAAACCCCATCCTTTGACTAAACAACCATGAGTCCTTGTTTCCTGAACTTATCCATAGCATACTAACTACAATAATATGGAAATGTGGTGCATATTAAAGAAAGAAAATCTCCATCCTTATCCAAGGTGTTTGTAATTACTGAGAATAATCAGAATGAAGAAACAGAACTTATGGTTATAAAAGAAGGGAGAGGAAGAGTCAGTCTTTTCTATTGCTGTTCCTGTTGTTTTTTACTTCATTGATTTCTGTCCTGACCAATAATATTTCCTTCTTGCATTTCTTAGTTTGCTCAGTCAGAGAAGGATTTGCTTACATTGAGCCTTGGGAAAGAGGAAAGAAGCTAACATAGAAATATGTCTGGCCCATGGAACAGCGCTTTCCTACCTGTTGATAAAGATGAAAACTTACACTAAGATAGTCTGATAGCCTAGGTCAGCCTAGTTGGATAGTCTAAGGTGTTCTCACATAATTTATCATAGAGTATCAAGGATACCTAACTTAATAATGGGAAGGGGTAGGCATATTAACCAGTTCCATGGCTGTTGCATAACTGTTTCCTTCAGATTGAAACATTCCCTTCTGGAGGGAGAAGGAAAGTTTACAAGAGTCCAGAAGTTCATAAACTTTCTGAATTCACAAAATCCCTCCCCCCAATGTTACATAAATAGTAACCAAGTTCTGGAGGAACTGACACTATTGAGTAGATCTGCCTGCAATTTGTGCATTGGATCTCCAATGATGCAATTTTTGTGAGAGGTCACCCATGCTGGAATGGGCTTTTTGGTGATGCAACTGGCCTTGAGTCACCCATGCTCCTGTAAGTACCCCAGTAAACACACTGGCTTGATGTGCACTCTGACCTGTGACATGTAATGCTAGACAGAACACCTGAAAGTCAGTCTGCCCTAACCAGGAAGCTTTTCTAACATTTTGTCTTCAAATGTTATTGGAATTTCAGAACATCTGCAAGCTCTGACAGGAACACAGAGTGAGTTTCAGGTCAGCCTGGACTAGAGTGAGACCCTTTCTCAAGAAATAAAAACTTTAAAAAAAAAAAAAAGAAGTCCAAAGACAGTAGTAGAGAAAAAGCATTTTTAAAAAAATTGTGGGGACTAGAGTGACGGCTTAGCGGTTAAGGCATATGCCTGCAAAGCAGAAGGACTTGAGTTCGATCCCCCAGTGCCCATGTAAAGCCAGATGCACAAGGTGGTGCATGTGTCTGGAGTTCATTTGCAGTGGCTGGAGGCCCTGGTGTGCCCATTCTCCATTCTCTCTCTCTCGCTCACTCTCTCTCTCTCGCTCTCTCTCTCATAAATATTTTTTAATTGTGACATAAAGTATTTGTCAGCAAATTCAACAATATATTTCAAACAACAATCTCACCTGAGAGAAGATTTATTCAGGCGGCTAGAATCTTTTCTTCTCCAAAAGGTATGGCCATTTTTCTCTTTCTTGACTTAAAAACAAAAAGTTAATTGGTCATTAACTGAGTAATTTGAGCTCCTGGGGAAGACCTAATGTTGTTGAGGGGTTGTGACAGAACAACTTTAGCATGACGGTCCCTCTGTCATCTCCACTCAGAAATGAAGTGTCGCATCTGCTCCTGGTCTTCTAGACACAGTGATCCAAGGCTGGTGGCCCAGGCAAGAATGACAGGATCCTGAAGACAGAGCTATCTGCCTGTGTTCCTTGGAGGATATATGGCCTCTACACTGGTCAGTCAACACATCCAGTCCTGGTAGAGTGTAGGGCAGTGCTGGCCAGCCAGCTGAAAATGGTTCTTAAGAGCAGCACAGAAACAGCCCTGCTTTCTCAACTGTAAGATGTTTATTACACTCCTTAAGTCTTGTGCCTGTGGAGAAGAGGTTCCAGCTGGAATCTGGAAAAGCTTCCCACCAAACCTGGGTGAGACATCCGTGCTCCAACCACACCACTGGCTTTAGGGAATGTTAAGTTTTAGCTTACATATACAGAAGTAAATATATATGCTTATAAAACTTGGTTCCACTTATATTTGATAAATTATGTTTCATTCTGCTTTTGGGGATTAGTCTATTTCACTTCTTGCCAACATTACAAAATACAAAAGCGCATGTCTTAGTGAAGGAGGGATGCTCGGCATTGTGTTATACTTCACTGCCAAAGTTTCCCTTCCTCTTTAATGCTTGACAAAAGTTCTGAGAATGTTAAGTAAAAAGCTGTCAAACACTTACTAAAAGTAAAATAGGCCCTTGGCTTAATATAGAGCCTTCAAGAAGCACCAGTCAATTGGAACAAATTAAATAATGTCTAAAACTCACTGAACTGTCTGCCTTTGGGGCTGAACTTGTCTCCTAGGGTTAGCCAACACTTTTTAATGCCCACACATTATAAAAATGTGTATGTTTAAATTACGTTCTAATTGTTCAGTATGTTTCTCAGTTATATTTGTTTTCATCAAAAACATCTGGAGTTAGGGAGATGGCTCAGCAGTTAAAGGCTGTTGCTGGCAAAGCCTGTTGGCCTGGTTCCATTTCCCAGTACCCATGTAAAGCCAGATGTATCGAGTGGTACATGCATCTAGAGTTCTGGAGTTTGTTTATAACAGCAAGAGACTCTGGTGTATCCATATTCTCTCTCGTGTGTGCTCTCTCATAAATAAATAAAATTATTCTCTCTGATAAATAAAATTACTTAATAAAAATATTTTTTAAACCAGGCATAGTGGCACACACCTTTAATCCCAGCACTAGGGAGGCAGAGGTAGGAGGATCTCCATGAGTTCAAAGCCACTCTAAGATACATAGTGAATTCCAGATCAGTCTGGGCTAGAGCAAGACCCTACCTCAAAAAAAATTGTGATGGGGGCTGGAGAGATGGCAAAGTGGTTAAGGCACTTGCCTCCAGTGCCTAAGGACCTGGGTTCAATTCCCCAGTACCCACATAAGCCAGATGCACAAAGTGGTGCATACATCTGTAGTTTGTCTGAAGTGGCTGTAAGCCCTGGCATGTTCTCTCTCTCTCTCTCTCTCTCTCTCTCTCTCTCTCTCTCTCTCTCTCTCTCTCTCTCTCTCTCTGCAAATAATTTTTAAAATAATCTCCTCTTTTGGAAGTCTGTTAACTTGAAACAATCCATTATTGCCTGAGGCTTCAAGATCAAAATACTTAGCTTAAATCATCACATGATTATAGGATTCTTAATGAGACCCAACTTTTTTGAGATACAGAATATACCTGTCAGATAAGAGCTAGCTTTTCTGATATGCTCTGCTAAAAATACAGAATTCTCCCAGTGTTGCCTGAAGACCCTACGCATTGCAGCCTTACCTGTGTGAGTCTTATTTAGGCTCAACCCCGACCATAATCCAACTGAAGAGCTACAGAGGCTGCAATATAGTTTGAGTGGTCTTTCCTCACTTCAGCCATCATGACACAACTTTCAACAAAATTAAAACAGTTTTGGCTTCTTAGCCTTCATATTGTGTAGGTTAAGGTGCTATAGGTGTTTAGTGTAAATAGGGTTTAAATTATTTTTTTTAAATACACATAAAAATAAATATTAGAAGAATTAAATATGTATGTATATATATCCAAAATCAGTAAAGCTTTAAGGTTTCTTCTGTGACTCTAGAGCTTCAGTGAATATTTAGTAGTCACTAGCCACATGTAGCTATTCAAACTTAAAATTCAGTTGGTAGCATTTGTGCTCAGTGGCTACATGTGAGAGTATTGGACATGATTAGACTAGATATAACTTATTTCCAGAATTGTATTAATTTCTATTGATAATACTGCTCTAAAATGTTCCTGGAACTAAGGAATTAATAACTCTAACTACTCAAGAGCTTTAACTGCTAATACAGTTCACTACTGTCCCTCTGTTCCCACCAGCATTGTTCATTTCGAGTTTGCTATACTTTGGATCAGCAATGTCTCCCAAATGCCCATGAGTTATAAGCTATTGGAAGATGTGGTTTTTTTGTTTGTTTGTTTGTTTTTGTTTTTGTTTTGGAACAGGGTTCCATGTGTTCCAGACTGGTATTTAACTCACTATGTAGCCAAGGATGACCCTAAACTTCCGTTTTTCCTGGCTCTACCACTATAATGCTTGGGTTACAGGTGTGCACCACCATACCCGGTTTTATGTGATGCTGAGGACTAAATCCAAGGCTTCCTCCATGCTAGGCAAGCAATCCACGATCTGAGCTACATCCCCAGCCCAGAAAGTGATGGAACTTTTAAGAAGCAGGGATTGGTGGGAAGGATTTGGGTAACTGGGAACCTGTCTGTGAAGGGGATACTGGATCTGGGCCTCTTCCTGTCTTTCTCTTTGCCAGCTGCTCTGAGGTAAGCAGCTTACTCTACCATAGGCTCCCTTCAGTGATGCTGCCTCATCACATGCCCAAAGCAACAGAGTCAGCTGACCATGGACGGACCATGTGAGACGAATCAAACATTTCCTCTTACCAAGTTCATTGATCTCCAATATTTGTTCAGTCATGGGAAGCTGCCTAACAAGTTTAAAAATCATCGTCTTTCTCTTTATATAAAAAGCACAATTCGAAGTGCTGACTGTGGCCCATGTAAGGACACATGTATACTTACAAAGAAAAATGTCTTTTTCTCTGTGTCTCAAAAACTTGGGCCTAAATAAGAATCCTGTATATGTGTGATGACTTAAGCTATGTATTTTTACTATAAATGATTTTCGAGCCAGGCATACTGGCACACACTTTTGATCCCAGCACTCAGGAGGCAGAGGTAGGAGGATTGCCATGAGTTTGAGGCCACCCTGAGACTACATAGTGAATTCCAGGTCAGCCTGGGCTAGAGTGAGACCCTAGCTCAGGAAAAAAAGAAAGAAAGAAAGAAAATGATTTGCAATTTGGAGTTTCTTTGATTCAGATGACCGAGTTAACTGGAACATGGACACCTTTGCTACATGACAAAAATATTCCCTAGTCTTTCACCCAAGAGATTTGAAGTCAGTCCTAATAATTACCTTTATTTAAATGTTCAGCAGCTAATGCTTGCTGTTTCTCTAGTCGTAGCATCATCATAATTAGCATGAAAGATCTTGGTAATAACTACTGTCACACAGCTGGTCAGGCAGGTTTGAGTCTATCCCTTGCTTGAGGACGACATATTACAGAACATCCAGGATGTGGACCACAGGGTCCTCCTATGTGTACAGCATTACCAAACCCAGGAAACAACACTGTGGGCATGATGGAAAAGGGAAACCATTTTTACCCTGGAATGGATGCTGATGCTTCTTGTGATGGTTTCAAAACCCTCACATCAGGCCATCACATGAAAACTTTGGGGATGGAGGTAAAGAACAGTTGGCAGGAGAGAGTCTATGATTAGACACACACAGGTGCACAAGAGAAATGTCTCCCTGCTTGCAAAGTTCTCCTTGTTTGCAAAGTTTCTAGGAACTAGAATTTCATAAAACTTCAACCTGTTTGATTACAGTCTGTTAATGTGTTTTTATGTTCTATCTACACATGTTGAAAAAAGGCCAAGAAAATTATGCTTGTAGACAGGGATAAATATGTATTTAAGGCAACCAACACCGGTTACATATCCTAATGAGTGTGACAAGAGATTTGGTAAGCAACCAGGGATTTAATAAACCTCCTAATTACAACTTGTATAAACAGTTTCGATGTTGCAGTGTGTCAGTTTGCAAAAGTACTTGTCCATTAAAATATATAAACACCGTCTTTCCTTGACTGCAGAGATGGCTCAGCAATTTAGGCACTTGCCTGTAAAACCTAACTACCGATGCACAGGGTGGCAGCGTGTGTGTCTGGAGCTTGTTTGCAGTGGCTAGATGATGCCCTGACGTGCCCATTCTCTCTGTCTCTTTTTGCTTGTAAATAAGTAAAAAAAAAGTATATCAACACCACATTTCTCTTGTCTCATAGCAATCTAATAATCTGAAATGCTCTTAGTCTGATATGAAGGCTGATGGACAGCAAATAGGCTAGTCTAGCTGAGAGTCAGAAGTAATGAGCTTATCCATCCATGGGCCATCTTAGACCTTTATATACCCTATTTTCTTCTATGCTAAGGATGTGATCTTTTTGTAAAAAATATTTATTTTTATTATTAATAAATAGAAACTCTGTGTGTACGGGCCTTGTGTTGGTACTCCTTATTTCCCTCCTCCCTGCCCCTATTCCACTGAGGACCCTCCCCAGTGGGATTGCCAGAATGCTCCAGGGGACGGAGGGCTATGAGTTGTACAAGCAGCAGACTGTTTTTTTAAGGATTCAATCTTAATGATTCACTTCTTCAAGTCAGCCACCCCAGCCATAAACTCAGCTCTGCCAAAAATATTTTATGTAATATAATAACTATGAAGCTATTAATGGAGATGAAGAAATTTGGAGCTACTACGTAATGGATGTACCTTACTTAGTTGGAGTACTTACCAGTATGCACAGGCCCTGGCTTCAGTCCCCAGCACTGCATAAACCAGGACTGGTGCTATAATCCCACCACTTGGGAGGTGGAGGCAGGAAAGTCATTAATTCAAGGTCAACGTTGGCTATATAGAAAGTTCAAAGCCAGCCTAGGCTAGAGACCATAGAGAGCAACAGACAGACAGACAGGCAGACAGACAAACAGACAGACAGACAGACAGACAGACAGACAGACAGACAGACAAAAGGAAATTGAGGCTCATGATGATTATGATTTACAAAAGGTCATACAGCCAGGTAATGTGAGAGCAGCATTCAAAGCTGGATTTATCTAAGTCCAATGTTCGTGATTTTTTCACCAACTCTCAATTATAGGGGTAGATATCTATAAAGGGCTTGTAAGTCTATGCAGGTTGATCATTATTTATACATGTTTATATATCGGAACCTTTTCACTTACATTTCTTTTTTAAACTTTTTATTTATTTATTTGCAAGCAGAGACAGAAAGACACAGAAAGAGACAGAGAATGGGCACATCAGGGCCTACCCCCTTTTGTGCATCTGGCTTTATGTGGGTACTGGGGAATCAAACTCTGGATGTTGGGTTTTGCAAGCAAGCACCTTAACCACTGAGCAATCTCTCCAGCCCCTTCACTTACATTTCTTACAGCAAACTTATAGGGCTTTTCCTTCACCTAAAAACCAATTCTTCAATTTTCTATATACTGACTGGTTGATCTACAAGTTGGTTCTGAGACCAACTCCTTGGAGCACAGACTCTACCAGCTACAAGGGTTCAATCCCATGAGGCTGCCCAGACTTCAGATACCAGTTTGTAAGTGCCAGGTTTCCATCTGTATTTCTTACAACCAGCTAGAAGTCAAGAATTCTCTTGAAGATCAGAACATACCATCCCCAATTCCAGACTGGTGTATTGATTTTGAGCTGATGCTACTATAGAAACACCAATGAGGGAAGGACTCACTGATCTACCTCCTTCTACCTTAAAAGGGGACAACAATTTTCCCCAAGAACCACTACCCCACAAAGCACTCTTATCCCCAAGACTGGGAGCTGACTTTGAGAAGAATCAGACAAGCTTGACTAAAACAGCTTTACCTGTATATTTCCTAGTCACTTTCCCACGCTTAAAGCCCCAAAGCCAACTCCTTTGCCTTTCTCTTATCAGAGCCCCACAACTTCATGTTCTCTGTTGAATAAGATATATGCTGTTAGGCCTATCTTCCCTTTTGGCCTTCATTTCTCTTCTATGAAGGTTCCCAGAACACAAAACAATTTTAATATCAACTAATTGGAACCCAGTTTAAAAAAGTAACAATACTGGTACAAGTTATAATTAGGTACATATAAAATACAGTACAGATACATATTTCTTTATTAAAATATTTATTTATTTGCAAGCAGACACAGAGAGACAGAGAGAGAGAGAGAATGGGTGCACCATCCAACCACTTCAGACTCTAGATATATGTGCCACTTTGTGCATCTGGCTTTACATGGATACTGGGGGACTCAAACCTGGGTTGTTAGGCTTTGCAGGCAAGCACCTTAACCACTGAACCATCTCCCAGCCCTCTTTTAAAATCAATAAAGAAATTTCATAAAATAAAAAAATTCACATCACATGAATTTTTCTGCTTTTTTTCTTGTTAACCAGATGTTTGTTGCATCTCAAACAGAAGCACAGAAACTATGAAGTGTGAGAATTTTTTTTCTCTCTACCACCCTCTCCCTTGGGTTCAATAATTTGTAAGAAAAGCTCACAGAACTCAGGAAAGTGCTTTTCTCCCCCCCCCCCATAACAGTTTATTACAAAGATACAAATCAATCACAGCCAAACAGAAGAGAAGCACCAAGCCATGTGTGAGAGGCAGGACTCAGAGGTCTCCTCCACCTGGGTTACCCTCCCAGCAACCCCCATGTGCTACCAACCTGGAGCTCTGCAAACCCTGTCATTTAGCAGTTCTTACGGAGGCTTCATCAGGCGGGCATGGCTGATAAACCATTGGTCATGGTGACTAATTCCATTGCCATATCTTCTCCCCTCCATGAAAATCGGTGGGAATGGAGATGGAAAAGAACTGCAAGGCCCCTTTTAAGCACATTTTTGGTTGTTCAGACAACCAGCCCTTCCCCCTCAAAGCTGTCTGGAAGCCTACCAGGTAAGCTTGTTAGGAGTAACAGTGCTCCTAATTACCCTCATGGGGTAATTGAAAGGGTTTGAAAACTCTCCATGAAGAACTTGTAACAGGGGCTGGAAAGATAGTTCATCGGTTAAGACACTTGCCTGCAAAGCCTAACAACCCAGGTTCAATTCCCAGTACCCATGTAAAGCCAGATGCACAGAGTGGCACATGTATCTGGAGTTCATCTGCAGGAGCTAGAGGCCCTGGTAAACACATTTCCCCTCTTTCTCTCTCTCTCTCTCTCTCTCTCTCTCTCTCTCTCTCTCTCTCTCTCTCTCTCTCTCTCCTTATAATACTTTTTAGAAAAGAAGAACCAGTAACAATGAACAAATATATATCCATCTATGTGTGTATCTATATATTTCACATTGTATTATTGTACATATACATAAGGCCATGAAAATAAAATGCATTACTGAAATATAGATTATATTCTGGTTTCATTCATTTGTCCTTGGACTTTTAAAACTTCCTCACAGGAAAAGCCCAAATGTGGATGATAAGGATGGACAATTCTGGCTGAGGCAGGTGAGTAACAGGAATCTCAGCTTTTCATGGTTCCCTCCTCTCTCTGCCCCCACAGAGGACCCTCTAGATCTCCCTGGCCCCTGGAGAAAATCCAAAGGTGACTTTTTATTTGCTTTTGTTTTATAGTCGTTGGGTGTTAACAAAGATGTTTCAATTGACCAAACTCTATTTGGGTTTCCTTGAACTTTTCAACTATGTCTCAACTTTTGGACTTCTATGTTCTTTCCTGCATTGTCCAATTTTAGCAAGAATTCTGGGAAATTGTTCTAGTCAGAATCCCATATCTAGCATGTATGGTGGCACATAATATAATTCTAGCACTTGGGAGGCTGAAGTAGAGATGTTCAGAGACTAAGGCCCACTTGGGCTACAAAGCAAGACCCTATCTTAAAACAAACAAGAAACTCAGAATCTGCCCTTCTCTGTGTGTCACCACTGACCACTGTGTAGGTGATTTCTGACCACCCCAGCCTGCCTTCAGCGAGAATCCTGGTAGGCCAATGTGCCCATTAACCTAATATTTCTTAGCAATTTTCTGACCTCAAGATGTTTCTTGGATATAAATTTTATCTTATCCACGATACAGCCAAAATTCAGCTCAGTTCTATATTAAGGTCCCTTTGCCTCTGTTTGGAAGAGTTCTGAATATAATTTGTTTTTATCTCTTTACCTACTGTCCAGCTCTGGTTTGTTTTAGACAGGGACAGATTGTTAGAAAATTTTTTGTGTTCATCTATCTTGCCTGCATCCCTCCATCCCTTCCACCCTCCCTTCCTTCCTTATTTCTTTTTTTTTTTAAATAAAGTATCACTGTAGCCCAACTGACCTTGAGCTTGCAGTCTTCCTGTCTCATCCTCTCAAATGCTGGGATTACAGGAGGGCCCCATGAAGCCAAAGTCTAAAAATAATTTTTTAAGAATAAATGACATCTTGGCTGAGGAGATGGCCCAGTGGTCAAAGCATATGCCTTGCAAGTGTGAGGACAGAAGTGTAGACCCCCCAATACTCACATAAATGCCAAGTGGGCACGGAAGCCTGCCTGTAATCCCAGCACTCAGGAGACAGACAGGGAATAATACCCAGAGCAAGCTGGCTAAGGACTCCAGCCAGATATGTGAGCTCTGGGTCCACATGCAAAAGCCTGTCCCAATAAATAGGGTGGATACTGATCAAGGAAGATAATACCAACCTCTAATAACTCACAGAAGCATGAGTAAGCAAACACATTCACACACACACACATACACACACGCGCATGCATACAAACACACAAAAACATGGCTACACACCACATCTACATATTCATGCAAAAAAATAAAACAAAGCAAAAATATTATTCAATAACCATCCTTCCTGCTGGTAGGCCCAAGGATGACAGAGATACCAGGGAAATTCTAGAGCCAGGTTTTTACCTCAAAAGGAAAAATGACTCACCCACCACGACTCAGGGAACTGAGCGGAAGAGGAGGCGGAAAGATTGTGAGAGCCATGGTGGGGGAGACTGTCCAGAGGCATGGCACCCATCAGTAACAACACACTTGGGCCAGGAAGACTGGGCTGAGTACTAGGATATCCAGGATCCCTTGCCACAAGGACTAATACAGACAGCCCACGGGGGAGGATATCCAACTGATCAGGGATGGGGAGGGGGGAATTGGGGAATTCGGGATAACAACGCATTGTTTGCCCACTAAATAATGTAACTCATTATGGACAATAAATATATATTTTTTAAAAAAGGAAAAATGAATTTCTTATGTTCTTTCAAGAAACATACTACTTACCTTTTGTGTTGTTGGCATTGGTGTGATGAAGTGGAAACAGAAACTTCCTAACACCTTTTGAGTCTCCACATTCTTTTTTCAAAACAGTTGAAGAGTAGATAATACGAATGTGTTGGTTGATTTCTCTATCCGGGGAATTCAGAAATTCTGGGTAATCATCAATCTGAAAGAAAGTTAATTGATCTCATTGAACACAAATACAACTGCTCACTCATTTGATGGTGATAAATCCCCCAAGGCTGAGGGGAGATTTCAACTGTATTCTTTTCTCACACACCTCCAGTGGGATACCTTTCCTGTTCTTGTTAGGTTTCCCCATCCATCCTCTATTTGTTTAATCCTTACTAAAAATGAACTGGGCAACAGAACCCAAGAAACTATTTACACTAGGGTCACTCAGCAAATAGCAACAGTGTTTTTCTGTTAAATATGTCCCTTTCCTCTTTAATTTTAAAACTAGATTCTTTAGGGGAAAAGTTTCAAAAATCTATGATTAATTGGGTTATTTTGGTTTTTCCTATTTTCCTGTGCAGGAGATAATGGCGTGCAATAGTCTACAAGAGGTGGTGAGTACAAACATCAAGGTTTGAGTCTTTGAAAATGTGCTTTGCTTTCTCCAATATGCTCTGTTTTCTGTTCTTGATTTTAAAAAGAAAAAGGTCTCAAAATATACTGTGTGTGTGTGTGTGTGTGTGTGTGTGTGTGTGTGTGAATGTGCAGAGCAAGACAGAGAGAATGGGTGTGTCAGACCTCTTGACACTGTAAAGGAACTCCACTTGCATGCACTACTTTGTGCATCTGGCTTTACATGAGCACTGGGAGATCAAACCCAGGTCACCAGGCTTTGCAAGCAAATATCTTTAACTGCTGAGCTATCTCCCCAGCCCTTGAACCCTTATTTTAAAGCAAATATATAATTTGAATGTGTATGTATGTCTGTGTGTGCATGCCAGGGCCTTTTGCCACTGAAAATGCTTGTGCACTTTTTGTGTCTAGCATACATGGGTATCTTGGGAATTGAACCAGGCCAGAAGGGTTTGCAAACAAGTACCTTATACTACCAAGCCATCTTCCCAGCCCCATGGTCGTCTGCCTCCGCCTCCCAAGTGTTGGAATTAGAGGCTTGTACCACCATGCCTGGCTCCTAAAAGTAATTTTTATAAATCTAGTTTCTGTGGATATTAATAGCTTTTCATTGATCCATCTTCTTTAAATGAGATTTAAATTTTTTAATTTCCTTCTTATATTTATGACATGAAATGAAAATGCATGATCACAGGAAAATTTTTGTCTAAATTCTAAGTACTAAAAAAGTCTAGAGCAGAATCCCCAGAACCCACTTAAAGCCAGATGCACAAAGTGACACATGCATCTGGATTCATTTGCAATGGCAGAAGGCCCTGGAGTGCCCCCCCCTCCACTGTAGTGGTTTGATCTAGGTGTCCCCATAAACTCAATATGCTCTGAATGCTCAACCCCCAGCTGATGGAAGTTTTAGAATTGGAACCTTGTTGGAGGTGTGTTGTTGGGGGCAGGCTTATGGGCATTATAGCCAGCTTCCCCTTGCCAGTATTTGGCACACCTTCTTACCACTGTTTGCAGTGCTGTGGTAATGCCACAGCTGCTCATGCCATCATTTTCCCTGCCATCATGGAGCTTCCCCTTGAGTCTGTAAGCCAAAATAAACTCATCCTTCCATCAACTGCTTTGATCGGGTTCTTTTTTGTGCAGCAATGAGGAAGTTGACTGCAACACCCCATCTTGCAAATAAATTAAAATATTTAACACAAAGAAAAAAAGAGGGGGAAATTGCCCTTATTAATCAAAATATCTCTCTGTAGCCAGGTCTGGTGGCATACACCTTTAATTCCAGCACTTGGGAGGCAGAGGCAGGAAGACTGTCATGAGTTCAAGGCCCCTCTGAGAATACATAGTGAATTACAGGTCAGCCTGGGCTAGAGCAAGACCTTACCTTGAAAAAAAAATCATGCTGGAACTAAGAGGGAAGCCAGTTCCCTCCTACTGGTTAGCCTTCATAGTGTTGAAAACCCCTATGGAAGCTGCTGGGGACAATAGTCACCAACAGTGTGAATAAGCAAGGGACCTGAAAGCTACAAAGTCAACCAGGTGGGCAAGAAGTACACACTTGCGCAACAGTGGTATATAGCCTTTGCAGGTAACCAACTATTCTCTGATTGAACATGAGGCCTGCTCAGTGGGAGAAACTCATATCTGGTACTGGAAACTAAGCCAGAATCCCACAATCAGTAAACTCAGACTCCAGAGAGAAGCCCCCTGCTGCTCTCTGGATAAAGAGTGGACTTACACACCCAAAAGTCTCTCAAAGAACTATACACATCCCCTTTAATCCAAACTGCTCTCACTCTTGGCTAGAAAATTTGTTTTATTTTACAAATGGCAGAGAAAACTGCAAGATCCAAAATCCATCAATATGACAAGAAAAGACAACTGACTGCCTCCCAGAAGACGTGCCATCTCTACCACATCTGCTTCGACCCATGAGAAATTATAGAAGAAACGGTGACATGAGTATTGCTCCCACAGCTGGCCTGACAACTAGCTTCAGGAAAATGGTGACAGACATAGTGATGATTCAAAACACATCCGAGTAGAAACCCAGAGGCCGAAGAGAACTCAACACTAAACCAGACTGCTAACAGACCCACTAAGGATCAGGGACTATTGTGGGAAAAGGGATGGGAAGATTGTAAGAGCCACAGGGTGGGTAGAAACATCCTGCAGCACAGATCCCCCACCCTCACAAAGACTGACTGAGGCCCTAATTACCCAATAACCCTACTGAGGAGGGCACTCAGAGAAAGTGGGACCAAAGGGGAGAGAGGACATAATACTACAACCTTTGTAAAAAAAAAAAATTAAAGTGAAAAAAAATAATTAATAATGAAATAACAGAATGTCACTCTCTCTTCTGGGTTCCCATAGCATTTCATTTGCTACATCAGTTGTCACATTTCATCATAAGTATCTGATTATAACTATGTTTCTTCTTTGTCATCTCATCTCTTATGGGACATTCAAAAGCAGGTACTATTTTATTTATTTTTACCTTTTCAGTTCCTGGCAATTCAAAATATTAGTGTATGCCCCATAAAAAATCATTGACTATGCATTTAATAATCTAAGTGATGAGGTAGAGAGCTCTATGGGTCAGCTGAGCTACAGTGAGAGGGTCAGTTTAATTAATGGGACATTAAGTAGTAGAAAGAAGGCCCAGAAAAGGCTAAATTGTTTGACATCTTTCAATATCTATGGTACTTTTAACTTTTAACATCCCCTCTGTACTATAAACTTTTAACTCCCACCTCCAAAAAAGGAAAATAAATATTAATTATAATTTAATTAATTGCCTATTCCAAGAATATTTCAAGAGAATATTTAAAAACCAGTGGCAAAACCAGAGGGTTGAACATACTGATAAAATAGCCAGAAAAATGGCTTGGCTATTCTTGGCATTAAAAGTGATGCACACCTTTAATCCCAGCACTCAAGAGGCAGAGGTAGGAGGATTGCCATGAGTTCAAGGCCAGCATGAGACTACATAGTAAATTCCAGGTCAGCCTGGGCTAGCACAAGACCCTACCTTGAAAAACAAAAGCAAAAAAGGCCAAAAATGAATAACAAAAAGAAAAAACAGCCAAAATATGTATACATTCTGAATGGGTCCATAGTTTAATCTTAAATAGAAACAGATTTTATATTTGGAACTTGGCAAATCCTCCCTCTGTTATAATTAAAAACCGTAATGTAGCTACCAAGTGGTTTATTCCATTCTACTCTACCTGGGCTTTAGTGTGCCAATCCCTAAGGAAGTCTGAGTAGATGAGGTACTTTTGGAATCTGTGAATATTGCTGGCATGCAGTAATCCGACTACATCTTCCAAAAGGAATTACCAGTGTTGAGAAGAGGGCTGTGTCCATCAAATACTGAAGACTCTGTACATTATTTCAATGTTGGCTTGAAATGTCATTGCCTCCGAGCTAAGAGCCACAACTAAGTAAGTTAAAAGGAAAAAAGAACTCAGGTCTTGATGCTCCACCTCACCTGGAGCGTTTGAGCTGAGCATGTCTTTGAACTTCCTCGGCAATAGCAATGACACCTGTTTCAGGCTTTGAAAGACAACCTCGAGTAGAGAGCTTTGCTATGGAAGAATGGAAAAAGTGTTTTTGTTTGTAAGTTAGTGGTTTTGCTTTTGTGTTGATAGGACCTCACTATGTTACCCAACTGGCCTTGAACTCATCATCCTCTCCCTTGACCCTTTGAGATTACAGGCCGAGTCAGCAATGTATTTAGCTAATAACTTAATTCCCTCCTCCCTTGGCAACCGATGTCAGGAACCACATAATTTCCCTACTGTGGTAACTATGTTGTCCCTATTGTAAAACCCAAAAACCTTCTAAAGAGATACCATAAATATGCAGAAAGCCAGTTGTTGCTATGTGCTTAATATTTTAAAGAAGTGGATTCTGAGGTCAAAAGATCTGGGTTTACATTCTAGTTTCGATGTTTTCAAATAGGGGCTTATGTAATATTTACCCTGCACTGCCTGTTACTCATCCATAAAAAGCATATAAGATTGCCCTCCTTAATAAAGTAAATAAAGTCAATTAAAGCTCTCTATTTAAATTGTTTTGTATGAAACTTACATATAGTCCATGCCCAACCGACATTTGTTATTGTTAATGACCATCAATTAGTCATTAGACCCTCAATAATGCAATATTGAATGTATTACTTTTCTCATTGCCATGACAAAATACCCTGACACATGGGGCTGGAGAGATGGCTAAGTGGTTAAGGCACTTGCCTCCAGTGCCTAAGGCCCTGGGTTCAATTCCCCAGTACACACACAGGCCAGACCCACAAGGTGGTGGCCCTGGTGCATTCTCTCTCTCTCTCTCTCTCTCTCTCTCTCTCTCTCTCTCTCTCTCTCTCTCTCTCTCTCTCTCTGTATCTCTCTGCTTGAAAATGAATAAATAAAATATTTTTTAAAAAATAAATACCCTGACACAAGCAATTTAAACAAGGAAAGGTTTATTTTGGCTTCCATCTCTATGGGATACAGTCCATCATGGATGAAGGCATAATGGCAGGAGCATGAAGCAGCTGGTCGCAATGTGTCTGCAGTCAGGAAGCAGAGTGATGAAAGCTTGAGCTCAGGTCACTTTCTTCTTTTTATTCTGTCCTGGGCCCCTGCCCATGGAATGGTGCTCCTTATAGTTAGTTAGGGTGGGTCTTCCACTTCTATTAACTTAATCTAGAAATTCTCTGATATTTACAGAGATTTGTCTCCCAGGTGATTGATTATACAGCCAATCAAGTTGAGGTTAACCATCACCTTGAGCTGTATTCACGCTCCACTCAGCAAAGTTATTTGTCTCTAATGATGGCATCAAAGGATATTTTTGTAGAGAAAAGAACACTGTTATTTCAAATTAATATGATATATGTGAAGAAATTTTTCTTAGCATATTCCTAACTTCTTTGATTAAACCTGCATAAACTTTTATGTATATACATCATTTGATCATATTTATATTTGCAACTAGTATTGATTTCTCTTATTTATATTAAAATACTATAACCAACAGGTAGAAAACTAAGGTAGGAGGAGTTCAAGGCCAGCCTGGACTAAAATGTGACTCTGCCTTAAAAAATAAAATATAAAACACTACTTCTTGGTTCCAAATATTTTGTGAACAAGTCCATATTTACCTTATCTTTTCATCTTGATTTCACGGCCTTATCTAAAATTTCTATCAGCTTTAATTTCAAATAAAAAAATACCCCCAACATTCCAGCATCTGATTATTGTTTCTAATTTAATTCATCAAATATATGTTTAAAGCCGGGCGTGGTGGCGCACGCCTTTAATCCCAGCTCTTGGGAGGCAGAGGTAGGAGGATGGCCATGAGTTCAAGGCCAGCCTGAGACTACACAGTGAATTCTAGGTCAGCCTGGACTAGAGCGAGACCCTACCTCGAAAAACCAAAAAAAAAAAAAAAAATATATATATATATATATATATATATGTTTAAGCAACTACTACAGAGCCCTGAATTGAGATATATAGAATGTAAGGTGGGTGTGGTAGTTGAATATAAAATGTCCATGCCTCATGTGTTTGTGATTAAGCCTCATACTCAGTCCCCAGCTGGTGAAGCCTTTGGGAGCTAACGCCTTGCTGGAGGAGGAATGTCACTGGGGGGTTAGATAGCCCAGCTACCCCTTGCCAAAATCAGCTCACTCTTACTTTTACCTCCAAGCTGATGTATCAAGATGTTATTCCCAGGCTCTGCTCTGCCGTGCCGTGATGAAACTTCCCCTCAAAAATGCAAGCTTAAAAAAACCCTTTCCCTCCATATGTTGGCATTGGTCAGGTGCTTTGTCCCATCAACAAGATAGTAACTACAACAGTGGGGTTTTGTGTTCAAAGAGCTTTGAGTCTATTGTAGTCAGCTCCTCATGGCTGGGACAAACATCCAACCAGAGACAGCTTATGGCAGGAAGGGGTTGATTTCAGGCTTACAAATTCTAAGGGAAGAAGAAGCTGGCTTGCTTTCATAAATCCAAGCAAAGACACCACCAAACAGCCAGCATCACCAACACCAGCAAGCACAAACCGTCAAAACTCAAACTCTCAGGATCTGCCCCCCAAACACACCTTAGGGCTGGACTCCAAGATCTACCACCCCCCCCCACTGGTGACATGCCCCCAAGGCAGGGATCAGCATGCTGGGGAATTAAGTAGGAAGTTCAATTTTAAGAAAACACCTGAGTCTATGGAGGAATATATTCAAACTACCACAGAGTCTTATAGAGATTCAGACAAATAAAAATAATTTTTATGGCCAACTGTATAGTGAGGTGGCTCTGAGACCTTACAAGCAATGACTTTGGAGCCAGAATATCCAGTTCAAGTTCGGAGTCTACCACTTAGTGGGAGATCCTATACAAACTAACTTGTCACTCAAGCTCCTTATATGTAACACTGAGCAAGCAGTATTATCTGCAGATGATATGATAAAGATACAAAGTTAAGCACTCAGAACCACAGCTACATAGCATATGGCAAGCACTCAATAAACGAGCAATCTGAGGCTAGCTCTAGGGTTGTTCACAATGTTCTCCTTTCTTCCAAAGATTGCATACACACATTAAAAAATCCCAACTTCCTGCCTGTGATAGTTTGAATAGATCTCCTCCAATAGAATTATTTATTTATCTATTTGCAGAAGAGAAAGAGAGAGAGAAAGAGAGAGAAAGAGCGAAAGGAAGGGGAGAGAAAGAGAATGGGCATGCCAGGGCCTCTTGCCACTGCAAATGAACCCTAGAGACATACATTATTTTGTGCATCTGGCTTTACATGGGTACTTGGGAAATGAACCAAGGTTATTAGGGTTTGCAAGCAAGTCCTTTAACTGTTTAGCCATCTCTCCAGCCCAAGTTTGTCACTCTTACCATGTGCACACTCTTTTTTTTTACTGTATTATATTTATTAATTTAATTCTCCCAATGACTATAAAGGAATGCAGATGAAATTGAAAAAGGAGGTTAAGTAACTTGACCAAGATTACCCATGTAGAAATTAAAAGCTGAATTTAAAACATATTACAGATAATAAATTCAGAAACAAATGAGACTGTGATGGTTAGGTTTTGTTGTCAACTTGATCTTTTTCATTATCTTGGGTGGGTCTCTGTGGATGTTTACAGGAAGGCAGCCTCTCAGCAAGGGGCAGGATGTAAAGAAGCTGGAAGTTCTCGCTTCTTTACAGGAACCCAATTCACACAAGGACTTGAGGCTGTGAGCTAACAGCAGTTTCACCATTCATAATCTGTGCTCTTAAATGTTACCAGGTAAATCAATTCTGCAATACCCATTTTTCATACTATCTATGGCATTTAGTATAAGTCACTAAACTTTAATAACCGTAGAACTGTTTTACAAAATCTCAGAAAAGGGTTTTGTGTTTGGCATGTTTATATTTATTTCTAAGAATAATCTTGGAAAGATGACCTATTTGAAAATACCATAATGGGAAATACTTCTATGTTAGTTTATCATGTCCATTATAACACATTAATACCACCCTAGTGGCATTAAGCAACACAAATTTATTTTCTTACAGTTGTGGCAGTCAGAAGTACAATAATGGGTCTCAAGTTTGGGAGGCAGCTCACTGGGAAAGCACTCACCTCCTGGATACATAGGCCTGGATTTAATTCCCAGTGATAATAAAAGGATGGAGGGAGGGAGGAGATCTCCATGGGCTTAAAATAAAGGCATTGGCAGGATGGCATACCTTTTGGGAGCTCCTTGGAAGTCTGTTTCCTTGCCTTCTTCAATGCCCAGAGGCTGCCCTCCTCCCTTTGCTCATGGCTCCTTCTTTCTCTGAACCTACCAGAGTGGCTGCTCAGGTGTGCCATCAGTTACTGATCCTCTGCCTCTCCCTACTAGGATGTGGTTACATTGTGCTTAGCTAGAAAACCTCAATTAATCTCATCTTAAATTTAATTTATTGTTTATTTGTTTGCTGTCTCTGCATGTGCATTTGTGGTGGTATGTGTGCATGTGGGTAAGTGTTCGTTTGTGTGTGTGTGTGTGTGTGTGTGTGTGTGTGTGTGTGTGTGCAGGTGAGGGTGCATGTGTGTGGAAGCAAGAGGCTGACATCAGGTGTTTTCCTCTATCACTTTCCATCTCATTGTAACTCAAAGTCTCTTATTTAACCTGGAGCCTGGAACCCACCAATCAGCCCCAAGAATCCTCTGTCTGCTTCCCCACTGCTGAGTTTACAGGAGCATACCACCATGCCCAGCATTTTACCCGGTTGCTGGGGGTCAAACTCAGGTTCTCTTGCTTGTTTTCCAAGCCTTTATTTATTTATTTATTTATTTATTTATTTATTTATTTATTTATTTATTGTAAAAGAGGGTTTTTGCTGTGTAGCCCAAGCTGGCCTCAACTCAATGGCCCTCCTGCCTCTGTCTCTATGGTGCTGGGATCACAGACATAGAGCACGACAACCAGCTTAATATCCCATTTTAAAGTCAAATGAGAGCTGGAGAAGTGGCTTGGTGGTTAAATACACTTCATTGTAAAGCCTGATGGCCCAGGTTCAATTCCCCAGCAGCCACGTAAAACCAGATGCACAAAGTAATTTATGTGTCTGGAGTTTGTTTGCAGTGGCAAGAGGTACCAGCATACCCATACTCTCTGGTTCTCTCTCTCTCTCTCTCTCTCTCTCTCTCTCTCTCTCTCTCTCTCTCTCTTCTTTCTCTGATTACAAATAAATAAGTAAATAAAATATTTTTTAAAAGAAAGTCAAATGACTTGCAACCTTACCTCTCCTATGTCATATAACATAGTCACAAGTTTCAGGGCTTTAGACTGTAGTCATCTTTTGGGAGAATTTTTTATGCCTATCACAACTTCCAAAGCTAAACTATATTGTGCAAGATGAACCCTCAATCTATTAACCATATTGAAATCTTATATTTGTTTGGCACCCACGTACACATTACATACTCTCATGCATGCATAAGGTGAACCTTGTACATAAAACATAGCCAAATATGGAATGCCCTTTCTTAGGAGTTTTGGCTCTTGCACCTCGGGAGTGTTACTATACTTTCCAGTTTCTGACATCTTAAAAGAAGGAAATATAACGACTGCTAAAATACACGCTCTTGGGAAAGAATAGCAAAAACATTTTCTTTTCATTTAATTTTATTATTTTCTTACAGATGGGTTCAAAACAAGCTATGATTCTCCAGGCTCCATTGAGAGCCTCACCAGGCTCTCCCTTGGGAGACAGGCTCAGGCAAGGGCACTGAAAAAAGACTAGACACCTGTGCCCAGTGGAGAAAGGAACAGCGAACCTGGAAAGCAGCTCAAACAAAGAGATTGGGAGGGAACCTGGGAGCAGCTGGGAGAGGAGGCTGCTGCGTCCATCCTTGGCGGGCTAGGAGGGTCAATCTATTCCAGGAAGAGAGGGATACAGTAGCAACACAGGAACGACTGGCACATAGTATCTCTTTAGGCTCAGCTCCTTCCAGAAAGTTGCCCCAGCACGTCCAGGTCCCAGTTTGGATCATCCTGTGCGTAACTCACTGGTTCACCCACCCAACTCACTCACTCTGAAGCACTTAACATGCTATGTAAGCATGAGGCGGGGGAAGGGGGCTCAAAGAAAGTAAACGACATGACAGCATATATAATACGTTATCATATATATGCAATAAATACGGTATTGATTGCGCTGATGCGATCGTTCGTCCCACGACCACTACCTGGAGGAGGTTCTACTTAGTTCTTGCCCCTTCCAGGTCTAGCACAGTGCCTGTGCAGACCAGGTGCCTAATGAACGAGAGAATGGCTTTCGAGCGAGTTTTCTATAGGGGACATGTTTGCAAACCTGCAGCCCTAAGCTAGCAGAGGGTAGGCACGAAGAGAATGGATTTGCTATTTGGAATCCTACAGCAATCCACAGCATTGCCCGGAGAGCTGCTCGCTCTGAAAGGAGCCAGTGGAGTCCAGGACGGGGTGGAGAGGGTGTCCCCACTTTGTGTCCCGCAGAAAGGTTTGAGGGAATCCTAGAAGGGGTCTCGCTGCGCCCCGAGCCCGCCCGCGCGCGCTCCTCACCAGGTCAATGGCCACGACGTCCCGAAGCGCCACGACCCTCTGGATGGACCTGGGCGGGTTCTCCGTCAGGTAGATGAGCCGGTCGCTGAGCACCACGTACTTGAAGGAGTGCTTCTCCGACTGGGACACCACGATGCACGGCTCGTAGGCGCGGATGGCATCGTAGACCTCGGGCGGCATGTGCCGCCGCAGGAACGCGTCCAGGCGGCTGTTGGTGCGCGCGGGGAAGCCGGAGCGCGCGGGGCTGGCCATCGGCGGCCGCGGCGGACCCAGGCCGGCCACTCGGGGTAGAACCCTCGCGCGCCACAAAGCCGCGCGCCCCGCCGCCGCCACCTGCTAGGGCGCGGGGAGCCGGGGCCCCAGCTTCTCCCATCAGCTTCCCTGGAGCCCCCAGCCCCGCCCGGTTCCGCCCCTAATCTTTGTGCGATGGGCGGGGCAAGACGCTGGTCCTTGAAGGGTTGTGGGTATCAGGAACCACCCTACCTTCTAGAGATGATGTTTAGAGTCCTGTCCCCCCTCCTCTCACACCAGCCTCACCCTACCTGTTCCAGCGACTGTGCACCATACCTTTTCATACAGACTTCAGTGATAAAGGAAAGATAGTCAGCTTCATCTGGTTTCCCGTTAATGAGAAGCACAAAAAGATCAGCTATGCCAACTTTCTTTAAGAATCTCATGAAAATACAGATTTTATATTTAACATTGTCTAGGATAGCTTTCAAACTTTGTCTTGAGTATAAATATAGGACCTGTCTCTGAAAGAAGGGATTCTTGACATTTGTTTTGGTAACCCTGGCCCACCTGGGCTTG